>VOPJ01014362.1:189583-222379 GCA_014673585.1 Semibalanus balanoides
TGACAATGGCACGACAGAATATGGAGTCACGTATGACAATGACACGATAGAATACGGAGTCGAAGGTGACAATGGCACGACAGAATATGGAGACGCAGGTGATAGTGACATGACAGAATATGGAGTCACAGATGACAGTGGCATGACAGAATATGGAGTCACATATGACAATGACACGATAGAATACGGAGTGGAAGGTGACAATGGCACGACAGAATATGGAGTCACATATGACAATGACACGATAGAATATGGAGTCACAGATGACAATGGCACGACAGAATATGGAGTCACGTATGACAATGACACGATAGAATACGGAGTCGAAGGTGACAATGGCACGACAGAATATGGAGACGCAGGTGATAAGTGACATGACAGAATATGGAGTCACAGATGACAGTGGCATGACAGAAATATGGAGTCACATATGACAATGGCACGATAGAATACGGAGTGGAAGGTGACAATGGCACGACAGAATATGAAGTCACATATGACAATGACACGATAGAATATGGAGTCACAGATGACAATGGCACGACAGAATATGGAGTCACGTATGAACAATGACACGATAGAATACGGAAAGTACGAAGGTGGACAATGGCACAGCAGAAATATGGGAGACCGCAGGTGAAAGTGGCACGACAAATAATGGAGTCACAGATGACAATGGCACGACAGAATATGGAAGTCGGAGGTGCAGATGGACGACAAAATAGTGGAAGTCACAGATACAATGGCAACGACAGAATATGGAGTCGCAGGTGACAGCAGCACGACAACTTATGGAGTCACGTATGACAATGGCACGACAGAATATGGAGTAGCAGATGACAGTGACACGACAGAATATGGAGTTTCAGATGACAGTGGCATGACAGAATATGTAACCACAGATGACAGTGGCACTACAGAATATGGAATCACATATGACAGTAGCACTACAGAATATGGAATCACAGATGACAGTGGAATAAAAGAACATGGAGTCACAGATGACAGTGGCACGACAGAATATGGAGTCAAAGGTGACGGTCATAGAGTCACTGAGCCAGGCTTGTCGGTTGAAAGTGAAACGACAGAGACAATAATCGAAGAGGAACGGGAAGTAACAGAGCAGGGTTTTACTGCTGTTAACAGTATTCTGGAATCTGAAGCGACTGATGGCGGCACGACGATAGAATTTGAATTCACAAGTGACATAAGTACGTCAGAATCGGGAGCAACAAGCGCCAGCATTGACAATGAGTACGGAGAAAGCACTAGCAATGAAAAGCCATATTCGTCCGACAGGGTCACCATAGAACCAGGAGTGACATCGAATAGTGTCGCGACAGGTTTCGAAGAGGGGGGCACATCAGTCACAGAGGTCGCTGATGGTAGTGACTCGACAGAGTCCACCATGTCAGGTGCTGCTCAAACCACAGAAGTCGGTGCCGCAGATGTTAATGGAACGACTGAGACCGAGCAGGGCGATGAAAACTCCAGAACTTATGACTACTCAACCGTCGGCCAGACGACGGAATCTGGCGGTATGACGGGCTTTACCAGTACCGAGCAGCCCCATGGTCGACCTCCGGGACCGAGTGAGGATACCGACACGAGAAACTACACTGAAGGTAGCCACACGGACACGTACACTGAAGCTCCGGATTCCACCGCTGAACCTGACCTCAGTACTGGCACCACCACGGTCGCAGGCCTCTCAGAGTCCACCGTAATCGTGTCTGCCCCGGANCTAGGTGGCAGCGTGAACCGGCGCGGCGGTCGGCACCCAGTGTACCCACGGGACGACTGGAAAAAGGCTGAGACGTAGCGGTAACAAAAATAAATACACATTGAGCACAACCTGAGTTCTTCGGGCATTAGGTCTAAGGTCCAAGAGCGTCATGCTACAGATTATGGCATCAATCACCACCGTTGTTGTATACAAGAACCAGTAGGACGCCTTAATGGGCAAAGGACGAGCGCTAGCCCCCCGTAGAAACCCCGATATCAAGGAAATTGGTTACGGAACAGGTGTGTGAATGTGCGCACGTGCAGTGTGACCCAAAGTTTGACTTGCCAGTATTGTAGTATTGTATTGCCAGTATTGTAGTCTCAAACCACAAACAAAATTGCATCCGCTTAATCGTTCCAGCCGTTTCTGAGGTACGAATGAGGGGTGTACACTGTACAGTCACGTGCGCACGTGCATTGCGACCCAGAGTTTGACTTGCGCGACATTGCCAGCAATACAACCCCCACCAGTAACGGTTTGCAGCACTCGGGCGTTTGGGCGTTAACACGGCATTGGCTGGGGTTTCAGCCGAACGCCACTGGCGGGGGGGACGTTTTTCGCCCCCTCGTTATCTTCCGAAACAATAACCGCAGCGAGACGCGCAAGACTGAAATCGAAACCCCTCAACGAGACCACTCTAAAACGTTAGCAAAATTGTAAAAATAAGGTCATATGTAAGGTCACAATCAGGTCAAAGGTCAAAAGATAGATATTTGAGTTCTTGGGCTATACTTTTCATCCAAAGCCGTATATTGAGACTATTATCGCACAAAGTGCTCTCAAAGGTATGATGTCTCTCCTGTACAAGCAAAAGTGAAAATTTAAGCAAAAGTCAAGGTCAAGATCAGGTCAAATCAGGTCACTATTGGCAAGAGATCATGCGGCACATGTTTTATGGGGTTATCTTACAGATATAACTCGATTTTAGCAGCCATTTGCACTCCTGTCGCAAAATAAGGTCAAGGTCAAAGAGGTCAACTTTGAAATGGATAATTCAAATCGAAAATGCATTTGTATTTACCAAGTTTTGTCTAAGCAAAGCAGTGAACCATTTATTTTATGCATCTGGTCGAAAAGGCCCCCGAAAACGTCACTTTAAAAAAATTAGGATGTAATCAGTGATTCAAAAATAAGATATTGGCTTTAAATTCCGTTTGGGTATTAGTAAATATGTGGTTCTCTTACATTCTTCCTTTTTTTATATTAAGAAACATGTTGACTTTGAGGGCGTTTTTAACAAAAACAAATTGGGTTGGGGTCAAAATATACAAATTAAAAAAATGAAAAAAAAAAAAACGAGATTTGCCATTTTCTACGCCTTGCATTTGCAATTTTATGTTTTTGAATTGTATTTTGTTTATGGAATGGTCTTTGTACATTCTTTTTGAGTTTAGCTGCTTTTGCTTCGAAGTGGTGTGTAGTGACTCACTACATTTTATATAATCGAAAAATTACGTCCGACATTTGCATTATTATTTTTGTGTTTTTGCAGACTGAAGCCCGCTCGGGTGGGCTCCTCAAAAGCTCTACGTTCGGGTGGGGTCGGTCGGTCGGGTCGGGTAGGCCGCTTTTATGCAATAAAATCCTGCATTCAGTGAGAACTCGTGAGCGCTTCACACTCGCTCGTAACAACCCCGTAACACGCGAAGCGGCTCCATTGTCGTAAGGGCCACTGACAGCGACTGCTCTCTCCGTGACTGTATTTCTCGTTTGCCTGGCAGAATGGCGAGATCCCGCAGGAAGCGCTGTGTGGCTACTGCATCATAGTTATGGCCGTCTACTGGATGACCGAGGCGATCCCAATCCAGGTGACGGCGCTGCTTCCTGTCGTGCTGTTCCCGATCACAGGTAAGCTCCGGCACTCCTCTGCCTCGCAGCTCTGCCCTATTACTTGCATCGAGAGGCACTGCGAGCGATTCAGCGTATCGCGAAGTGTGCGGAGAGGCACTGCGCGCGATTCAGCGTGTCGCGAAGTGTGTGAGTTGTTTGAGCTGCGGTGACTTCAACGCACTGATGAGTCGCCAGCCCACTACACTGTTGTTTATTCCCGTCAAGTATAATGACAAGTATATGACTAATGGCGAAATCAAGAAACAATTTTGAATTTCCATTCTTTTAGGTGCAAAAGTTAAGCAAGTTTATTTATCAAAGTGAAGTGCAAAAATATAATTTGAAGTGCAGAAATATAGATTAAATATAGGTATGTTTCAATGTTTGATATGAACTACCATGCGCAACGCAAAAATAGAAGGACAATTTGTTTGTTTCAAATTCAGGTAATACAAAGAGACTGAGGTGGAACCAGAACGGGTGGTTTTGGCCAGTTTCGGAGGGCCAAATCCAGAAAAGTTTCACACAATTCTGAAAAGTCATCGAATTTCGCTTGCTTATGCATCGATAACTGAATAAAACATGTTTTCCTCAGTAGAAATTGCTTAGATTTTCAATCATCTCACGAAATATGTCAAATTTATGCTGATTTCAGGTGGTTAAGGGGGCCATAGCCTCGTGCACCTCCCTCTCTCCTCTGGATCCGCCCATTCAAAGAGAACAACTGGACTATTGGTTGAAGCTTGCACAGTTATATTTCTCATGCTAAGAAAATTATATTTTCTCAAACGAGCTCAGCTGGACGACACTAAGATACATCAAACCTGCGAGTGCGTAGAGTACCCATCTGCTCGTTTTTTCATGCACCTTACACATCACTGTCACAGATCATATAAATCGCCTCCTGTCCTCCTGTTGTGACTGATCCGATGGATGCTGCCGTCACTGACCATGTTTCGCTGCGGTTGAGCTGGCGGACTCTGTCGCCCTGACCAGGTTATCCTGCTGCGGCTGATCTGATGGACGCTGCGTCCGGTTGCAGGCGTCCTGACCACGAAGGAGGTGTGCGGCCAGTACATGACGTCCGCCAACATGCTCTTCTTCGGCGGCCTGATGGTGGCGGCGGCAGTGGAGCACAGCAACCTCCACCTCCGGATCGCACTGAGGGTCCTCAGTCTGATGGGCACCGGTATCAAATGGTGAGAAGAGTCACCAAGTCCTCGCCCCAGTGCCTTGCAAGGCACTGGGCCACCATGGTGCTGTCACGAGTGACTTGGTCTGGCGTTCATGGATGATTGGTGCAGTTAAGTCCCTGGATCCTCACTACAGTTCAGTGGTGCTCTTACATGCTGCCTGGTAATCCTCCACGAATGTCTTGGTCTGACGATGAGTGTTTGAATTCCCTCTCGAGGTCCCTAAGTCATCGCCTCAGTGTCTTTGTCCTGTTCAATGCTTCAGTTGTCCCAAGAGTGCTTTGGTTTGGCAATGATTTCTTCAGATGTATGCGTCTGGAGTTAACGAGCCCCCAGGGGCGACTTCTGCGAATCGGGTTATTACACCGAATTGCGACTTGCATTATTATTAAATATTACTCCGAACCGCGATGGTACATTTGCTACAAGTGCCCGATCTGTTTACTCACCGCTGTCCCACATTTGTGCATAACTCACGTGTCCACCCACTGCACTCTTCTCTTCTCTTCCGTCTTCTTCCATTCGATACACTCGTCAATTCCTCCTCCCCCGTTTGTCATATCGCACATGCCTGGTGACTTCGCTGTCCTCCTTCCAGGCTGATGCTCGGCTTTATGCTGGTGACAATGTTCTTATCGATGTGGATATCGAACACTGCGACAACTGCCATGATGACCCCGATCATTGAAAAGGTGGTGAACATTCTGATGGATTCGGAGCCCAGTGAAGACGAGGACACGGGCAGGTCAGTCGGTTCGTCTTCACCTTGCTTGAAACGCAGCGCTCACCGTTCAGCCATCCAAATTTATAATGCACGGATGATATCCTTGTTTATTTCCAATAGATTAATGCTCTCATTGAAGCGGGGCTGCAATCTTTGTTGCTTTAGGTCATCATCATCATCATCATCATCATCAGCATGTTTATTAAACATAAATGAAGTGACATGTGAAAATAAACAGAAGGCTACCAAAGCAAAAGCTTTAAATCAAGCAACCGTCGTAAACAACTTCAAAACAAATAAAAAACGTTAAATCTGCGACGCCGGCCACGGCAAGCCCCAGCTTCGTCCAGTTAGCCAGCTCCAGTGCCCCCGCGAGGAGGTACGTTCACTTGCGTTGAGGCTATAATACAGGCATTGTTACGGGCAGTTTAGTAGACCGGTCAACAAATCTGCTGAGAGTACGTACGAATTTTGGAATTGGAGGCCACTCCCAACCACCATCGCTGCTGAGACCTGTACCATGTAATAATATTTGTACGTTTGATCTGAAGCTGAGTTTATCTTTCTTAAGTCCAAAATTTAGGGATTGAAAATATAATAGTATATATATTGTTTGAACTCTTTGTTCTTAAATTTTGGGATCGAAGAGTAGTGCTGTATTTCTGTAAGAGTACGTTCGACGGCCGATGGCTTTCCAAATTCGCTACTACACTGTTGCATATTGCTGCCTATCCTAGCTCTACTGCTTGACCCTATCCCACTCTACTGCTTGACCTATTCTAGCTTACTGCTGACCTATCCAGCTCTACGCTGACTATCCTAGTCTACTGCGACATTCAGCTCTACCGCTGACCTACTCTAGCTATACCGCTGACCTATCCCAGCTCTACTGCTGACCTATCCTAGCTCTACTGCTGACCTATCCCAGCTCTACTGCTGATCTATCCTAGCTCTACTGCTGACCTATCTCAGCTCTACTGCTGACCTATCCTAGCTATACCTGCTGACCTATCCCAGCTCTACTGCTGACCTATCCCAGCTCTACCGCTGACCTATCCCAGCTCTACTGCTGACCTATCCCAGCTCTACTGCTGACCTTATCCTAGCTCTACTGCTGACCTATCCCAGCTCTACTGCTGACCTATCCCAGCTCTACTGCTGACCTATCCCACTCTAAAACTGCTGACTAATTCTAGTTACTGCCTGATCTATCTCGCTTAAGCTGCTGACTATCCCAGCTCTACTGCTGCACTATCCAGCTTACTGCTGACTATCCAGCTCATTGTGACCTATCCAGCTCTACTGCTGACATATCCCAGCTCTACTGCTGACCTATCCCAGCTCCTACTGCTGTAACCATATCCCTAGCTCTACTGCTGACCTATCCCAAAGCTCCCCTGCTAACCGTGTGCTGCTGGCCTGCTGACCTGTCCCGTCTTAACGTAGGGACGCTGTGTTTTGCCATGTCCTTACGCTGTGTCCTTAGCATGGTACCGCTACGTTGTGTTGTGACATGTCTTTACGCTGTGTCCTTAGCATGAAACCGCTTCCGATCGCCGCTCGGACTGACGAGGAAACAGCTGAACACGGCTCTCTACATATCGGTGGCGTACGCGGCCAACTGTGGTGGCACGGGTACACTGACGGGCACCAACCCCAACCTGGTGATGAAGGGACAGCTGGACGAGTGAGTACCGTGTCAACAACACCAGCCTGGTGCGGAAGGGGTGGCTGGACGAGTCGGTGTCGGGTCGGGAAGAAGACTTCACTTGGTGTTTAGGGTACAGCTAAGTGGAAAACGAGCCAATGCACTGACCAGACACCAAGTTTTGTATGGTGCTTGTGGAACTGCGAATAATAATGGGAATAACTTGAGGCCCGTGTTAACTGAAAACGAAAGAGACGGTGATAACGTTCCACATTGTGAATGCATTCCCCAGTTAAAAATAAAATCATTTTTTTTCGCAGGGCCGGTCGGCCGGCCGGGCGTGCGGAGCGCCAACGTAACAGTTGACGGGTCGCGCGCCCGGCCGGTGGACAGGGCGCCGCGCGCGGAACAACGCCGCAGATCGCCGAAGCGGCCGCGCGGGGCGGCGCCCTGTATTCCACCTGGGATAATGAATATTTTTCCGCTGTCCAATGAAAATATATTTAGTGATTATTAACATAGAATATACATTCTACATGATATCATGCAATCAATAAATATATATGAAAATATGTATCTCTCTTGTTCACAATATGATCATTCATATTAACTTGCCTTCATTGTTCATATCCCACTTCTCGCGACATATATACTTCTATCATGATGCATCATATATACCCAGCAATTATTAATTAAATTATCACACTAACATTTACTACCTGCTGCAGAACAAAGTGCCAGTGAGAAGGAAACAAATGGTCCTTAGAAACCATGCTTCACTGCATTGGGCATGAAGTAAGACTAACTAACTACGAAAACGAACAAAAAATAAGACTGGACACTAAGTAGACTAAGAAATAACAGAAACATGAGAAAAAAACTTTGTCTGACCATTTCTGTAGTGATGATGTGATATACCTGTTACATATTTGATAAAGCAATTTTCCTTAGTCTTTGTACTTAACTTCATCATCATTTTGTTCATTGTCTTTGTATCCTGAAAGTTTGTAATATCTAAAGAATGTCCCTCACCTATGCGCTGGCTCCTGGGGGGCCAACATGGCAACAAGCTTGCTTAGCCGGGGTTGCTCCCTGATCACACCATAGGAAAAGCTTTGAAAAATGACCAGGAACAGTCCCAGAATGTCTGCTGATCCTTTACTACCTATGTATGAATTGGAAATGCATGAATTAGTGGGATCCAATTAGGGGGCTGTCATTTGCTGTCTTCAGAAATTGACTACTTTTCCTTCTCTTTTATACATGATTTTACACACCTAACATTGGCACTGCTCTTCCCTATATGCTTATCTTATGTTTTGTTTTCCTTTTTAGCTGGGAGTGCGCGACCTTCCTTTTAATGTTTCTGTGTTAACGTATGTTTTTTTACGTCGACCTGGGCATTGGGAGGGGCAATCCTGGTCACCTGCTCTCGGTGGCGGCCTAGAAAAAAAAATACATTGTTTGTTCCTTTTTGTGCTTCGTCTCATCAATATATAAAATATATAACGTATATATATATATATATATTATATATATAGTATATATATATAATATATATATTATCAACACTTAATGTTCTAATATCAAGTAATTCCATAACAGCTTCTTCTGTTCAACTATTCACTGACGTGTCGATTTGCATACTTTGCGATGGGGGCACCCACTGAGGGGGGGGGGGGCACCCCACCACCATTTTTTTTTTTTAACATAAGGCTCTGGCGTTGATGGTGAGAATGGAATTGTAATCTATAAGCTAGCATTTGGGCCCCCAATCATTTTCCGAAAAATGGCGCCCTTGAAACTATTCCGCCCTTATTCACAAACATGATATCTTCCACGTGGGACTCTTGCCTTCCTAAGCACTGTGCTCAAGTCCTGACCAGCGACTATGTCCGTGCTTCAGACTGTTTTGGCCCGAGACGGGGCTGACCTACGCAACCTTCATGCTGTTCGGAGTGCCGTCGATGCTGCTCTGCACACTCCTCGCCTGGCTCTGGCTCGTCATCCTCTTCCTCGGCATCAAACAGTTCAGGTCGGTCATCCTGTTCCTCGGCATCAGACAGTTCAGGTCGGTGGCAACCGCATGGGGGTGTGCTGTAATTGTGGCTCGACGCGGTCAAAAGTCAAGTTAGAACCGCGATACAACTACATAGACCGTTAACTTGAGAAGCTTACTATAATAAGACGTCAAAATAAATATTCGCTGAAGCATGGCGATGGTAGATGACAGATGATGATAATAGAAGCAAAGCAAAGGGTCTATTCGACTTCTCACTTCGCTCAGATGTAGGCTGGATTATGGCTGCAGCTGAAAAGGCTGTACTTTGCAGCAGTGTGATATAACTATTGTTCCCTGTCGGTGTGTATTTTGATCCTTTAGTTGTCATAGGTCCATGTCTCATGAGTACAAGCAAATACCGTCATTGTATCCCGTACCCTCACCGTCGTCCGAGCGAAACGCACCCGGGCTGGCATATGGATCATGTTTCACTACTCAGCAACGGCTTTCTATCTCCGTTATGATAGGAGCAAAAGCTATTACACTTCGCGGGCTACTTGTTCGATCTGTTTTCTCTTGCCTAGCAAAGTTTGAGTTCATGAACTTGCGTCCGTACCTCACAATTTTGCTCTCCTGACACCACTTCTCAACAGCATTTCCCCGTCCCCCTGCCATACCCGCGGCTCCCACTGCCCAGTGGCGGTGCGGGGGTCAGCATCTCCCACCACTTGTGTCAATTACTGTTCGCTCATGCACAGTTTCACATTTAACTCGCTTTGACAGGTGCTGCACGTCGGATGACGCTGGCCAGTTCGCCTCAGTGAAGGAGTCCCTCCGGCGACGCTACAAAGATCTGGGACCCATGTCCTTCCACGAGTCGATGGTGCTGTTTCTGTTCGTCGTGCTCGTGTTCCTGTGGTTCCTCAGGGAGCCCCGCTTCATACCCGGCTGGGCACTTCTCTTCCCGGCCAAGTAAGGGCAGCTGTAATTACAGGGTTAGAAAAAGGCGACTTGAATTTAATTTGTTCCAGTCAGTGTCTTCTATCCAATTAAGCCGGTTTGAACCGGTTTAAATCAATAAAAGCCGGCTTAAATTCAACATCAATTTTTAGACTCACTAGAGTCAGAATATGTAATTTACAGTCAACACATGCGTTTAATGCATTAACGTTGTATGTATGAAAACAAACTTATTTTCATTCAAATTCATTTAATCTAAACTAATTTAATAATACTACCAAATTACAAATTTAATTCAGGTATATATTGCCTACATCAGAAAGTTTTCAAGACAAAGAAGTGTATGTAGAACGGAAGGTTTTACTCATTTGGTAGCAGCATTGCTAGCAAAAACAGGACGTTAGTGTTTTGTTTATCACGCACAAGGAGTGAAGGTGAACTGACTATTAACTTGTGCTGTGATGATGAGGATGACAGTTGGCTGGGAAGCTGAGAAATTTGGTTGTGATTTCCGCATCTGATAGCCAGAACAAAATGTCTCTTAAATATATTAATATTTATTAAAAATTACTTCTGTCCAGATAAATTATTGGCGGTTGTAAAACGAGCAATATTTTAAACTTTATTTGGACTCTGAAGATTGTTCATTTAATGTAAATAATTGACTACCATATCAACCCAATGTGATCAATGTGAAATAGTATTTGATTTTACGACAAGCTAACGTAAGTGGCTTTTTATTGATATATAATAAAAGACACTAAATTAAAACCACGGTGGCTAAAATTGATTATGCCAGCCGGTTTAAACCATGGTCCAATCCGGTTTAAACCATGGTTTAAACCGGTTTAAGCCAGACCCTGCTGAAATTTGCCAACCCTGTGCATTTACCGGCGGATCTAGGATACAAGACGGCTAAACATGTTTGTTTGGGCCCAATTCCAGGAAATCTGAGAAAGTTCCAGGAAAACTTGTATGGATTTTCTTGCCTGTGAACTAAGAGCTGACCGAAAACGGAATTCTAGGAGTAAAAGTTGTCTACATTTTGTCAAGATCAGCATATGTGTCAATTTTTTGCCCCTGAATCTCAACTACTGAGAGCAAGAACTTCTAAATTCCCCGATCTGGCCCGCAGAGATCGAATAAGTTCGGCGCTCGCTATTTGAGCAAACCAGGAACACTCTTAATTCAGATGGCGTGCGGCCAGTAGCAGTGACCGCGCTCAAGGTCAGGTGACGTCAGGGTCAGGACAGGTCGTGTCCAGCCATGTCTGGGCGCTTTATACTTTTGTCTCTAAATTCTGCCGATTACCCAGAAATGCGCGATCAAATTGTCAGTTCAGGGCCCGCGAAACAAGCTTTGGTTGCCTCGGGACCTAAACTAGAAAATCTACCCCATCGAGAGATTCTGGCGAACAAAAAAGAACCGATTTCGTTCTCATGGTGGGACATGACCTAAAATGCTGCCCCCTGGATCCGCTGCTGGTTGTAATGACATACCATAACCAACATTGCGCTTTGGATACAGCATTTTATGACAGGTTTCCCGAAAGCTCCCTAAACGGACCAATAGCCGTTTTCACGATGGATTATTTTGCGCGAAATGTTTTAAAACATTTTAAAATGTTTTTATAATATTTTAGTAGTAGCCGTTTTCACGATGGACTAATTTGCGAGAGAAAAAAAAAATCGCCCAACGGGACCGTAGGGCGAGGGTCAAAACATTTCTCGCTAATAAGTCCATCGTAAAAACGGCTGCTACTAAAATATTTTAAAACGTTGTAAAATGTTTGAAAACATTTCGCGCAAAATAATGCATCATGAAAACGGCTAATATTTCCGGTTTGACTCGAGATGCCATTTTACATAACATTGTCTTATATTTTAGCATCTGTTTGTTGCATAACATGCCTCTTCACAATACTTGACTCTTGTCTCTTCCTTGTCGTCCTCGTCTCGTCATTCCTAGTAAAGTCAATCAATGGCTGTACTAAAATGGCGCGGGAAATTCATGGTACACGTTTTCTTCTGGCACCCAGGATAGCTGATGCCACACCAGCCATGTTGATTGTGATTCTGATGTTCATCATACCCGCCAAGCCGAACTTCGCCTTCTGGTCAGGTACGTGTTCGGTGTTCGTTTAGTCTCTGTGCAGGATGTTCCATACTCTCCCCAGACCTGTTGATAACTTTCAGCCTCAGTTGATACTTGATAGACAAAGGCGTCACTTGTACTGCATTAGTCATGCCGTTTAGTTATTACAACATCTCACAGCTTGGTTGTAGTGCAATTATATGACTCCCATTTTGAAAATAATTAAAGTCCATCAAACATCTAGAATACCGATTTAAATGCGATATTATGCCGATGTCAATAAGTACGCTGTAGGTCAGTAGTTCCCAACCTATTTCGGTCGATTCCCCACTTTTCACGAGCTGATGCCACCAATCCCCCCCCATTCTATCTTTGCATCACCTTAAAATGTATTCTGAACATACCAAATTTGCAGGGTAATCACGTACTCCAGTGTGTTTTGAATGGCATTAGTTTCAAACACTGCACGTAGTCACACGTAGCCCTTGTGCTGTCAATGCGATGGCTCTGTCTGCTTCTTCGCCGTCAGGTCTTCTATACTCAGATCCAAGTTTTTGACACCCGCACACCAGATGCCAGCTTCGACGTCTTAGGGTTGTTTTCTTTTCCGTTTTTAGTGTCTCAGGAGCTGAGAATGTTAGCTTGCAATGGAATGTTGAGGAAAATGAAATGAAGGTTGTTGCATTGCATTTTCTTAGTTTTTCGGGTACATGAGTCGCATCTTTGCCCCAAGTCCTTTCTTATCGAGCACCCATAATTCATCCTTGGCCTCGGAGCTGAACATTATGTCAATTAAGTTTTAACTCCAGCTGTAGATCGGCTGAAACCTCATCCACAGAGCATGGTTGAAAGGGTCTCGAGTAAGTGCCATAGAGATATCGTCTGTATCGACCTAGGGGAAACACCGGTCAATTTCCCCGTTGAGAGCTAAGTACCAGGTGTTCTGAGACTTGTTCTTTCAACTCGAGTCCTTTAATCTGAGAAGTCTGCCATTCTTCCCCACCCCTGCGGTCCACGTATTCCCCCCAGGCTGGGAACCCCTGCCCTAGGTATATAAACCCCAGGCTGGGAACCCCTGCCCTAGGTATATTATAGAGCCCCATGTGCTCTGCCAGGACCTATCGGCGGATGGCGCTTTACCTACTAGGTGTACCTAGGGTAGTACTAAACCCACAGAGCGGAAGCTACTCCCACTGGACCTGGCCTACGGTATTAAACCCCACGGTGTGGTCGGAAAAAAGAAAAAAAATAACCCCTGCCCTTAGGGGTATATATTTATATTAAACCCCAGAGTTGTATGCGCGAACTCCTGCCCTAGGCAGGGTGAGAAAGGAGCTTCCGGGCAAAGCCCTTCCAGAGCCCATAAGGCGCCACAACAATCAGTCCGAATATGCGTCTACCATAATTTTTAAAACCCCAGGTGGTATACCGCAAACCCGCATAGCAGCTGGCCACGCTAGGCGTATTCCAGCTCTATTAAAGCCCCCCACACAGGGTTGGGAACCCCTCGTGTCTTATACATTTCATGCATATCGCCACGCCGTAGCGGTTCCAACCTGGGGGTCTTATATACCTAGGCAGGGGTTCCCAACCTGGGTTATATTACCTAGAGGCAGGTGCATGTTCTCAGTCACCTGCGAGGTTACCTAAAACCCTACATACCTGTAGGCAGGGGTTCCATTACCAGTTGGGCGGGAGTCTAATCATATAACCCCTTAGGGTCAGGTGACACCTAAGCGCCGTTACCTACAAACCTACCCCGAGGGGCTGGGGAGAACCCCTGTTGCTATTGGGCTCTAAGGTTATCACTTAAGAAGCCCCGCACGAGATGTTTGCGGCAACCCCTGCACTGGGCGGCCTCTAGTAGTATAATAACCCCATATACCAGGTAGAGGCGTGCCGGAACCCCGTCCCTATCCCGAGTATAAACCTTCACCAAGGTTGGAACCCCTGCCCATATGGGTATATAAATCCTCTAGGTTGAGGTAAACAACCCCTCTGCACGCTAGCAAGGGTATGATAAACCCCAGGTGGAACCCCTGCCCGTCTAGGGTATATTAACCTCCAAGGTTGGGAAACCCCTGCCCTAAGGTATATAAAACCCACAGGCGTAGGGAAGCCGCCTGGCCCTAGGGTATTATTTAAACCCAGGTGGGAAAAACCCCGCCCCCTAGGTATACTAAACCCCAGGTGGGAAACCCCTGGCCCTAGGTATATTAAACCCCAGGCCTGGGAACCCTGCCCTATCGGTAGTATAAACCCAAGGGTTGGGAACCCCTGCCCTAGGCTATATTAAACCCCAGGTTGGGAGCCCCTGCCTAGGTATATAAACCCCAGGTTGCGGAGCCCCTGCCCTAGTATATAAACCCAGGTTGGAGCCCCTGGCCCTAGGTAATAAACCCAGGTAGGGAGCCCCTGCCTAGGTATAAATAAAACCCAGGTTGGGAACCCCTGCCCTTAGGTATATAAACCCCAGCGCTGGAACCCCTGCCCTAGGTATATAAACCCATTGTTAGGGAACCCCTGCCCTAGGTATATAAAAACCCCAGGTTGGGAAACCCCTGCCCTAGCGTAAGTATAAACCCCAGGTCTGCGGAACCCCCTGCCCTAGTGTATATAAACCCCAGGGCTTGGAGCCCCTGCCCTAGTTATATAAAACCCCAGGCTGGGAACAGCCCCTGCCCTAGGTATATAAACCCCAGGTTGGGAGCCCCTGCCCTAGGTATATAAACCCCAGGTTGGGAGACCCTGCCCTAGGTATATTAACCCCAGGTTGGGAACCCCTGCCCTAGGTATATAAACCCCAGGCTGGGAACCCCTGCCCTAGGTATATAAACCACAGGTTGGGAGCCCCTGCCCTAGGTATATAAAACCCCAGGCTGGCGGAGCCCCTGCCCTAGTATATAAACCCCAGGCTGCGAACCCCTGCCCTAGGTATATAAACCCCAGGCCTGGAACACCCTGCCCTAGGTATATTAAACCCCAGGCTGGGAACCCCTGCCCTAGTTATATAAAACCCCAGCGTTGGGAACCCCTGCCCTTAGTATAAAACCCCAGGCTGGAACCCCTAGCCCTACGGTATATAAACCCCAGGCTGGGAACCCCTGCCCTAGGTATATAAACCCAGTGTTGGGAGCCCCTGCCCTAGGGTATATAAACCCCAGGTTGCGAGCCCACTGCCCTAGGTATATAAACCCCAGGCTGGAACCCCTGCTCTAGTATATAACACCCCAGGTTGGAGCCCCTGCCCTAGGTATATAAACCCCAGGTTGGGAGCCCCTGCCCTAGGTATATAAACCCCAGGTTGAGAGCCCCTGCCCTAGGTATTTAAACCCCAGGTTGGGAACCCCTGCCCTAGGTATATAAACCCCAGGCTGGGAGCCCCTGCCCTAGGTATTATTTAAACCCTCAGTTTGGGAGGCCCCTGCCCTTAGGTATTATAAACCCCAGGCTGGCGAACCCCTGCCCTAGGTATATAAACCCCAGGCTGCGGAACCCCTGCCCTAGGTATATAAAAACCCAGGCTGGAACCCCTTGACCTAGCGTTATATAATCCCAGGCTGGAACCCCTGCCCTAGGTATATAAAACCCAGGCTGGGAACCCCTGCCCTAGGTATTAGTAAACCCCAGGTTTGGTTAACCCTGCCCTAGCGTATATAACCCCAGGTTGGGAGCCCCTGCCCTAGGTATATAAAACCCCAGCGTTGGGAACCCCTGCCCTAGTATATAAACCCCAGACTGGGAACCCCTGCCCAGGTGATATGAACCCCAGCGTTGGGAGCCCTGCCCTTTAGGTATATAAACCCCAGGTTGCGGAACCCCTTAGCCCTTAGATATATAAACCCCAGGCTGGGAACCCCTGCCCTAGGTATATAAACCCCAGGTTGGGAACCCCTGCCCTAGGTATATATGGTTAGTTCCAGTATGAAACCATTGCATCAAGACCCGTGGCGTGCAACAGCACCGACATACTATTTATTCGCCCAGCTAATACAATGCCGATAAGAATTCGCTACATGGGAGTCATTTTTATTGTACGGTTTTGCGCGGAACTGAACCCAAGGTCTAAATGACGACACATCAGCGTCGTCATAGTCGTTCTTTCTATTACAGCAACGACGCGAGACCAGACTGAAGTAAGCCCAGGCCTGCTGACATGGAAAGCTGTACATGAAAAGGTGCCATGGGGAGTTCTTGTTGTTTTAGGTGAGTGGCATGCAATTTCGTGCAGTGGAAGTAGTTTATACCTTCTTTTCTTACCACTGCTAGTTGATGGTATATAATTGTAAGATCCCTTGCAATGTTTGCTAGATTTTACGGTTGATTGGTTACAATTATGTATGCAGAAAGTGGTTCTGTCCAGCGATTCCACCAAACAATCGTTATATGAATCTTTACTCTGTTCCCCGGCTGCATCATGTAAACGCAAATAATGCTGTCAGTTTCAAAGCCTTATCCCTGCAGCTTTGAACCGTTACACAGCTCGGTAACTGCCGAAAATGGCGCCAATGATGCACTGACCGTTCTTAATACCACCACTCTCATCTCTCCGCTTGCCTTGTCGGTTTAATTTAAAACATTAAGCGACTTCGAACTGCAAAACCAAACTGAACTTGATATTAACCAGGCCGGGTCATACCCATTTTCACCATCAAATTTCGTCACATTTTAATTTAAATCCCCGAAAACTCAGCGAAAATGTTGGACATGGTAGTTTACATTTATTCCGCGCTCTGCTGACTGTGCCATGCCGAGCTACTTGGCAGGATTCAAGGGGGCTGGGGTGGAAAGGACTAGATGGTCATGTGGCCGAAGGATCATGAGATCTGAAGAGGAGAGGACGTTTTGACGCTTAGCATGCTGTCACTAGACTAAATTCTCCGCCAGGGACGTCGCTGAGGCAATGCCTAGCTATGATAAAGAGCACTCTTTATCGACGCACCATAGCGTAGCTTTTCTGCAACGGAGCAAACCCGACACCAGTTGACAGAGATGATCTGACCCCCAGCCCCCTTCCTAGCGCTGACACCACCCGTCTGATCCGCAGGCGGCGGTTTCGCAATGGCTCGCGCCGCCAAGGAGTCGGGTCTCTCAGTGCTGATCGGCGACAAGCTCTCCTTCGCCTTCGGCCTTCCTCCGATCGCCCTCGTCTTCATCGTGTGCCTCTTCACGGCCATGGTGACTGAGGTGTCCAGCAACACGGCCACCGCCACCATCCTGATGCCGGTGCTGGCGGCGGCCGCGCAGAAGGCCGGCGTGAACCCGCTGTACCTGATGCTGCCCGCCACGCTGACGTGCTCCTACGCCTTCATGTTGCCGGTGGCCACGCCGCCTAACGCCATCGTCCACCAGGCGGGAGGCCTGAAGACCAAGGACATGATCCGAGCCGGCGTGGTGATGAACCTGCTGTGTGTGGCGGTGATCACGCTGATGACTAACACCCTCGGCGTGGCCGTGTTCGATCTGAACACGTTCCCCGCGTGGGCCAACAGCACGGGCAACGTGACGAGGGCTGAGTGAAGGGGGTCACCTGGCGTGCGGAGACTCAGCAGGGGAGGAAGAGGCTTAGTGCAGATGCACCGGGTGGTAAGGATGGCGAGGAAGTGTGCGCAGGGGCGTTGTTGCCGCTCTCTGAGAGACGCGTGGGTTGTTATGTTTGTGTACATTCCAAGGTGATGACGTCATTGTGTGTTGAATTGTTCTCCTGCTCGTTTGGTGAGCCTCAGTCGCTCTTGTCATTTTCCACTGTGGTCTCTTTTAAAGCGTTTGACTAAGAGTACTTAGGTTAACCCGCGCACCAACGGGGGTCTGAACCAACTTAGAACCGACGGGGGGCGGATAATCGCCCCCCCCCCAGAGATCTAAAAAACTACGCAACGTAGCGAGAAGCGGAAAACGGCGTTAGGTAGGCTGTGATGAGTACTACAGAAAATACTTAGTTTGTTTTTGATCAGGTCAATATTGAGGTCACCAGAGGTCAAAAGAGGTCAAATTTTCCCATATTTCGAGTAAATTGGGCATGGCTTCACATAAACCGGGCTAGCTCAGTCACTAACATAGCTAAGAGCATTCCGTAAAAAAATGAAATGCCCTTGAAACACTATCTATATGGTCTCTCAGATTTGAGATAGGATCAATCAATCAATCAATCAATCAATCAATCAATCAATCCAGAGGTCAGCGAAGGTCAAAATTATTAATTTTACGGATTTTTTATTCTTCTTCTGTATATAACTTTGTATGTATAAAAGCTAGAGCAGTGCTTTCGTCATCATTGTGTTCCTCTAATCGCGGCGCATCGAACCATATAGCGGATGACCTAGTTAGTTTATTTTTCATGTCAAGGTCAAGTCAAAATTGTATAACTTGATACAAGTTGATAAGAGAAACAGAATTGTAATGACCCTATCACTCTGCCCCCGTAGAAGATTATTTATTGTGCAAAAACCATATGCCCTTTGGGCACATTGGATTTGACCTCAGAGGTCTCGGAAAGAAAATTGCAACATGCATTCTTCTGCTTAGCTCCGAAATAGTGATGCTGATGAAAACTGACTAATATTCAGCTAGATTTGCTCGATTTGTTTTCATTTCAATTTTCTCCCATAGACTTATAATGGGAGGTCACGAAATTGGACTTCAGGTCACCGATATAAAAAATCCGAGATAAGCGAATTATAGATACACATGCCCTTATAACGCAATGTGAGTTTCAAATTGTTTGGTTCACCACTGTGGCTTCGGCATGATGTAAAACTTAGAAAAACGTGGCTTGAGGTCAGGTCATTCAATGTGACCTGACGACATGCCAAAAACGTTAGGAAGTCAACACTTTACGAAAGTATGAGTAATTGATGCCAAAACAGTTGTAAAAAAATTTGGCGGAGCTACGTGCCGCCGTTTTTCCGCTACTCTGAAAAAAAACTCCGGGGGGGCGGATATCCGCCCCCACTCCATCGATGCGCAGGTTAAGCTAGTGATGTTGTATTATATAATTTTATCTGCGTCGTAAAGTGAATGGTATATGCGTCGGTGACGGTTGTCCAATAAGTTTGCTGTATTGATATGTACGTACTAATTAGACGGCTGAGAACGTGTTCGTTTTCTGCCTTTATGCTGACAAAATGTCAGGATAGCGTGGTTTTCGAATAATTGCAATTTATACTGGTAAAACTGTCAGAATAAATTGAAACACATGTATTTTGATGGGCAACGTCCAGATCTCAGTTTATACTGACATCCGTAAAAGTCAGCATAAAAGGTTTTATCCTGACATTTTTAATTGCAATGATATGAACTATGTGTCATGGTTGGTCAACAGTATTCTCAGAAACCTTTTTTATCTCCTTCCCTAACTAAATATGGAAGCAAATATGTATGCATGAAGTATTTTATGCGCAACATTATGCTGACAAAATGCCAAAATAAGCGCGGTTTTCGAAGAATTTCAATTTATAAATAGTCACAGAACGCGCCGCGCGTTTGAAGGGTTTTTGTGGTTCACCAAAATTTGTGTCGTCACGAACAATCTTTTCAATTTATCCCGACTCGCTTGATGTCAGGATAAAAATGTCAGCATAAACGTGTCAGGATAAAAATGAACGAAATAAACGGTGTCAGGATAAACCGGAAACACGATTATTTGTGATGTCGGATATTTCAACAATCTCCCCGGTCATTTCGCTCTCCATTCACCCTCGAAATTCATTCACGGACACTATGTTCTTAAAACGTCATTGACCTCACCGCTGGCTATCTCAGTCGAGCGCTTTGGAGCTACTATTCTATTTTATTCTAGCATTATTCATGAATTTATTTTCGGGTGTATGCAAGCAGCCTTGAAACTGACATCGATTGCTCGGAGCAAGAAAGTATGTTAAAAGGACTTAGCGGAGGCTTGTTGAGTTCAACATACAAATTACTGACTACTAATCGTCTTTCCCTCTCCCCCTGTAAAGTTATTCCGTTAAAATAATATATTACTGACTTAAGAAAGTGTCTGCTTTCGCAATCATGAAACGGAGTGAATTATGTATATTTACCATGATATTAAAAAACGTGCGCGTAGATGCTAAAAAGGACCAAATTAGGTGTTTTGTTTTTAGGACACTTACCAATACAGCAAACTTTTGGACGGCACAGGTATTGTCTATATGTCGAAACATTCCATCGTCAGTATCCGTTCGTGAATGAGTTTAAAATGTTCCCTCAGTGAATTGTGAAGAATATTTGGGATTAAAATAATTATGTAAGTTCACGTAAAAATTGATTGTGCGTGTTATTCCATAGGAAGAGAATCGTTTTCGATGCAGGTCCAAAGTGTCATTCCATTTAGAGAAAATCGTTTCCGGTGCAGGTCCCAAAACCACGTTGTACGCGTTGATGTCATAGTTTCTTACCCGATGTTGTATTCTGATTACCCTGTACGTGTGGTCGATAACCACCACTATTGAATGCGTCGAATATAATAAGTTTGAATTACAGTAGCGACCATAATACCAGATGAGCGTGTGTGTGTGTCTTCAATTTCATCGAGAGGGATGACAATTCAAGACGCCCCATGTCAGGGGCTTAGCTAAGATTTCGCCAAGGGAGGGGGTAAATGGGATCAGAGGGTACCTCGTAGTCAACGGGGACCCACCCACACAATTGAAACAGTACAGTGTGTTGTAAAACGACACACACACACACACACACACACACACACACACACACACACAAGCACACACGCACACACGCACACACGCACACACGCACACACGCACACACGCACATCATGTATCGACGCACACACGCACACACACACACACGCAACACCACGCACACGCGCACATTTGCTGACACATTCACCTCACGCGACGCATCGCACGCTACGTCACTGCACCCGCACGCACGCACGCACGCACGCACCACGCAAACGCACGCACGCACGCCACTGCGACGCACGCACGCACGCACACACAATGAATGGACTAATTTGCGAAATTATTCACAATGGACAATTTGCAAAAAAAAATATTTTAACCCTCGCCCTACGGACCTAGGGTGGTGGTTAAAACATTTATCGCAAATTAGTCCATCGTCAAAGCGGCTGCTACTAAAACATTTTAAATTTTCAAAATGTCTTAAAACATTTCGCGCAATATAATCCATCGTGAAAACGGCTACTATGTTATTTTGCGTTTACAAGTGCTTTAAAAATTGCTAAAGCCAAAGCGAGCTAACTATATTGCCCAATCATATAGCAAAATGGCATCAAAACACATAAATGCGCCAAGAAACTGCACAACTTCTTGAACCGCATAAGAACAAATTTGTAGCTAAAATGCGCCACGGAGCGGTGCATTTTCTCTTCTTTTTTTGTATTCACCGAGACAAGGACCCGAGTCCCTGCAGATCATGTAGGGCCCCTCCGACTTTTTCAACGTCTTCTAACCTGCATGTTCAGGGACTCTATGGGAATTTCACGCAAAAACATGTGGAGTGAGCGATACAGCTGAAATACAAAGTAGACGCTGCTCCAAAATATAAAGGACAGATATAAAAAGCAAGAGCTTTCGGGTATATTGTACCATCCTTCGTTAGTCGGATTAGGATATTTATAAGAGGCATTCGGGTTAAAATGGCATTGCTCGTCTTTAACACGCGTCCTGGAGGGGGGGGGGGACAGAATCCGCCAAGCCCTCAGTTTATTTTGAGGACAGCGGGAAAACGGCGGAACTTTCGGTCTGGTCAGGGGCCCCTCGGATCTGCACAGGGACCCTTTTGTCTGTCCATGGGCTCTCCAGCCTTCTAAGGAGCCCTTCCGCTCTCACTCTCTCACTCTCGCACCCTGTCGCTCGCTCTCGCTCTCTCGTGTCGCCTCCAAGACACTCTTCGAAGGACAGCATGATGATGCAATTATCTCATTTATTGTGAAGCAAAGTTTTTAACAGAAGCCTCCAAAAGTGATGACTGTCAGCTTACTGGCTAAGATATCATGCCAATATGTCCCGTCACGCTTTCATTTGTATTATTCATACACGTGAGTCAAACGGTGACGAAGCGGATCTCTTTAGTGTTTGTCGATATTTGAAATGACTGCGTCCTTAGAATTTATTTGAGGGATTAAGCCCACCAGCCTTGGAAAGGCTACAAAGCGGAGCACAGCGCTGTCAACCTGTCATGTGTGTCACCATTGTCACCACCTCCGACAATAACACCTGTGTCAACTGTCAGTTGCAACCTACCAGCAACACTAGTTGTTTTATTCTTCTACGAAGTTCCTTTACCTCAACTACTAGCTGGGGGTGCACCATCTGATGCCAGAGATGAGAGAGTACACGGAAATCCCAGGGCGTACACAGTATTCACTCACCCACTGCACCCGCTTGGCTATGGGCCTGGACACTAGACAATTATTATAACATATTGTAACAAGTTAATTCACAGCATCTCTTCTCTGAGCCAGTACAAAACCCTCCCCGAGTGAAGTGTCTTCTCATGAATCCAGGGACTGAAGCTGTAGCCAGTGTTCGTTTCATGCGTGACTAGTGTACCGAACCATTGACTGCTGCTCGATGCAGATGTAGTCAACACTGCTGACCCTGACCCCACGTTCAGCCAAGGCATTCGCTTCTCGATACCAGTGTCCTTATACTCCCATGCGTCGAATTTCACCACTCGACTGACGCTCGTCTGTGACGGCTTCTCGTTAACGAAGCTGTAGCTCCGCGGCGCCAGCCAGATGCCGCCCCAGCGCCGGCGACCCTTTTCCGCCTGCGCCTCGATCCGGTAGGCGAACCTGCCGCCGCTGCCCAGGTCACGGATGGAGTCGGCGTGGGTCAGGATGGCGTAGTTGTCGCTGAGGGAGGGTGAGCGCTCATTGCGCTTCAGGACGCTCAGTGGGTTCCAGCCGTCACTAGAAGCGACCGTCAGCAGCAGCGTCCAGCCGCCACCGTCGTGGCTGAAGTCGCACAGCACCGGCACCGGCATCCCTGTGAGCCAGTAGACGCCGTCCTGAGCCACGTCCTGGTCCCGCAGCTGCAGACAGGAGCGGGCGCAGGCGCGCTTTGTTGGATTTTGGTGCGGGCCTGCCCCCGCCGGCAGCGGCACTGGACGCTTCTCACATACCGACGCCGGCTCAGGCTCTGACTCCGACTCCGATTGCGGCTCCGACTCCGACTCCGTTGTCAGCTCGGGCGTCTGTCGACGGCAGCTGCTGGAGTCGGCGCCACTGGTGTCCAGCCGACCCTCCAGCCGTCCGAGCTGCAGCTGCAGCGCTGCCAGTCCGTGTACGACCGAGTCGAGCCGTCCCTCCAGCCTGCCCAGCTCCGTCAGCGCCCGCTGACCGGCGTCAGCGCCGCTCAGCTTCTGACTGGCCAGCGCGCGCGACACAGCACCCTCCACCACCGGCGCCAGCAGCGCTGACAGCTGGTCAGCTGCTGACGGCTGCTGGTCAGCTGCTGACGACTGATGGCCAGCTGCTGTAGATTGCTGAGGGCGTAATACTGTCACTAGCAGTACTGCGAGGACGACAGGGGCACAGTAGCTCCCCATGGTGTTCCAAGGCAGGCGAGCGGTGGAGATCAGCCCAGCAGGGTATCAGCTGCGCTGTACGAACCACGTGGTGCCTTCACCGCCCTGCACAACACTGCAGCGATCTCCTGATCATGTCATGATAGACTGGGTTTATATTGAAGGAAAATACTGGTCAGACCATGGTCTGGCATTTCCAGATACATTCATCGTATAAACATCGTATTAACAAGTTTGTGTGTATAACCACTTACTACTCAGATATTTATCTGGGAACACCAGACGTCTGGAACTTCCATAAGACAATATACAGAGCAGCGTTCAGGAAGTCAGTAAAACTGCGCTGTGCTTCATTATACATAATTTTAATATGGAGCCTTCTGAATCGATAATATTTATTCCTCACCTTCAGTTTTCTTTTAAATATGCAAGCTGTGAAATAAAAATGGCGACATGATCTGGATCAGTGATACGTTTTCATTTAACGCAGCTGAATTTTTAGACAACCAAACCAACTACCCATTGCGAAAACAGTGCTGGTTTCGTCATAGCGAGATACAAAATAACGGAGTCACAACATCAATACCAGTTAAACTGGTATTGATGTTGTGACTCCGTTATTTTTCAGTTTCCAAAGCTGTCAAACTTGATAATCTTAACGGAAATAGTTCACCTTCAACATGTGTTTTGAACTGAGATGACAGCTTTTTAGCCCGTGTTGAAAAACCCCTAACTGCAAGTTTTCTGGGCTGAAAGGGCTCTCCAGCCGAATATATTTAACTTTTTGTCGAAGATTGTGGGCCTTCACCAACGCCTGGGGCAGAGGCTACTTGTGGGCCTCACACGCCCGGGCAAGGCTGCTATAGTAATCTTACGCGACTATACATATGCGAATCTGATTGCTGAGCCGCGTTTGAGTTGCGGAGAGTACGCATTAGTTTGCATGAAATTAATATTTACGTCCTTCTGTCCTGAGTCGGCGCGATGTATGGCTATTTTTGACATTAGGAAAAGAAGTTGTATTTTAAAATATAATCAAATTGTGTTTGAAAAAACAATCCAAGGTGAACTATTTCTTTTAAGCTTGACTGCTTGGGCATTCCAGGACAGTATGTCAAGCAGAACTATAATTTTCAGCGGGCAATATCTTCCATCTTAATTATGTGAGTCACATAAACATTGATATAATCGGAATCATAAATGAACCATACATTAAAGGGACACTGCCACCTTCCAAAAAGTTCTCAAATGTACGCCGTTTGTGGAGCAAAATATGAAGTAATTGCTGCTGAACACGATATATGACATTGTTTCTCACCAACATTGCTCAAATTTACATGAAAATGCTTTAATATTGGGCTGATGACGTCATATGAAGGAATTTTTGGGGAAAAAATAAAACCTTCACGCAGCCATAGGTAATGAACTAAGTGTATAGCTAATGTACGCGCCAAACGTTAAGCAAGTCGACTGTAATAACATTTAGTAAAGAAGAGCGAAGACTTCGAATCAGGTCCCAATTCAAAATACATTGAGGGACTAGAACGTTTACAGATTCAAAATCAAACTCGAATTTTCTCTGTGATTCGACCTCAGTTGGTTGTTTTTAACTTATACCATACATAATTGCAATACCAAGCAGCCAAAATGGCTATCTCAACTCAATTTAAAGGGCGACGAGAGTTGCCAACCTTGCACACCAATACTCGAGTTTTGATGTCAATCGGTAGATTACGCGTATCCAAATTTCACCTGAAGTTTGTTCCCGAAAGTGCCCCCATATAGATCAAAAAAATACATTTTGCACCAGCAATGATTGGCAATCATTCTTAAAAAATTTGGAGTCCCTCCGCACTATTTTGCAATCACTTCTTTGCGGACTAAAATTGTCTTTGAATATTGCTAAAACTCAAACATCACCATTCAGTCAGTGAACTTTACCAATTTTAAAAAGCGTATGCAGTAAAATTATATTAGTCAACAATCTTAGCTTTTTTCATTTAAAGAACAAACCCAAAATGGCCCAATTTCGGGCCAAAAGCTCTGGCTCGACTTTTTGCGTCCAAAAAAGATAATGACGTTACCCTCTAACACAGACAGACTTTTCAACGTCAAGTTTGTGGCGAATTCGGGACGGCTCGGGGGCCTCGCGCTTTGGGCAGGAGCGATATGTGGGGGCGAGCACTAAAGCTGGATAGTTCCGCAGCAGTTGGCCGCCAGGGACAACTAGTAACCAGTTAATTTTGACGTTACCAGCATATAATAACACTTAGCCTGATTGACAATTGTTGTAACATATTTGTGGTTGCTTGATTACAAATTAAATACATGACAAAAAATTTCGTTTGCAAACATAAGAGTACCCTTGGCCTCACTGGCGGTCCCTGGCGGCCAACTGCTGCGACTTATTCCAGCTTTTAGTGGCCTCGCCATGGTATCCATGGCTTTCGTTTTGAAAACAGTTGCGCCCAATTCGTAGCAAAGATAGGCAAAAACAGTCCAAGCAATATGGAAGGCCATTCTTCTGAATATATAGTGCTGTGCACAATCGAGACAAATGGTTTTGGAGTCGAAAAAAAATAGAAAATGCTTTACCGAAACACTGCTTTAAGGGCAAGTTTGAGCAAGAGCATACATGGATATTTAATTCCCAGCATTCATTTAAGCTACTTTTTATAAATCCTCCCAAGGTGGCACTATCCCTTTAAGGTGGCAGTGTCCCTTTAATATGATGCCTATCTTTCTCTGAAATTTGAAATGTTTAAATTTAAACACGGGATCTTGGTCAAATCACATGGTTTTATGTGCGGCCATTTAAATGATAAATTTGTGCATGCCAGAGTCGTTTTCGATGCATAAAGTATACAAGATACATAAGCCTTCTATGTTAAAAAGGAGATAAGTGTTCTAAATATGTTATTTGTATTTGATATTTAGGAAAAACTAATTATCACCAGCACGTTTTTGGTAATTGTTTTGCTTGTAATCATATGCTATAGAGCTCAATTAAATGACATTATGCTTATCTCGTCAACCTGCTTTCAATGATAGCTACAAAACATCAGCCCTGTAGTCACTCTGTGATCTCAATGGTACGCAAGGGCGACGCCACCTTCCGAAAGTTGGGGAGACGGAAGCATTTTAAAGTCGATTCTTTCCATGCAACGTCCGTAGGCGTAATGTTAAAATCCGAAAGTATTGGGGATGCGTCCCCCAGTCCCCCCCCCTTGGCGCCGCCCATGATGTTACGTGACCTGTGGCACCCGCTGCAGTTAACGTAAGATCGACCCAACTCATAACATTCTACTTTTCATTTTTCTGTTGAATTTTTCGGTCGGGGGTTATCTCAGCAGGGGTGGTAAAAGCGCTTCAAGTGGCGCCGACCTAGCCTGGTATGCAAAAATTCGGCCCCCAGACACTGTCGGATTTCGGGTCGAGTCTGAAGGGGGCATTCGCTCCGTTTCATCAATGTTGACCGGGGGTGTTGTCAAGTCGCCTTTACGCGGACATTCGTTGAGCGGGGGGCACTATGAATATTATTTAAATATTATTTCTACAGAAATAAATCATATTGGCAGCCAATTTTAAAAGTATGTGTTGTTAAGGATTAGGGATAATGTTCCTATTAGCGACCTCTCCCCATTTGCGACCTCCCACCATACACAGAAATTGACACCGAATACAACTTAAGAAAATGCATTACTAAATCGGCCATGTGCGTTTTACCAGTTTCAGCCATTGTCTACTTGTGTATTTAAATGGTAGTGCACTGCACGTGTGCTGAAAGAAAACACGTGTTTTTCTTACGCCGTTTAACGCACTTAATAGGTGCGTTTTTACTACTGCAGTATTTCTTGAAAACAAAGTTTGTTTTGTTCTGAATTTTTAATATATTATGGTTTATTTTTGCGTCCATTTCTGACGTAAAGGTGTGTCGGTTATTTTTATGCGGACTTTGATTTGGAACACTTACATTTCCCTATTTGCGCCCGTAGGTTTTCAGAGGTCACCCGCTGATCATTAAGCTTAAAATTGGACTCCAATGGCTTCCTTTCGTTACGACCGACAAAGCTGGTTTTGAATTTTGAGTCTGCCCCAAATAGGATGAAATTGCAGAAACGGAAGCTTTATAAAGGCATTATGCACATAATCATATTGCCCTAAAGTTGGGATGCATAAAATCAACCGGTCGCAAACTGGGAAACAGGTTCCCTATTTTGCGGTTTTGCAAGGGCTTGCAAAATCGCAATTTGCGGATTTATATATACGAATGTTGAATAAAGTAAAGGACCAATATAAGCTAGAAAAATGTTCACACTTCCCTTAAAAACAAGTTCCACAGGTCGTAACCAACGAACAGCATAATCACCAGCGCGCTTCAACCTAAGGGGTCGCTAATCGGAACATTTCCCCTACTCTTTACATAATTGGTGACCACAGATCAAAACAAAAAGTCAAATTTGGACATTTTCGTCCTCGGAGTAAGTTCCTGGAGGTCATATTTTGGCGCCAACTTTATCCAGTAAGTTTGCATTTTTACCACCCCTGGTTATCTGGGCCGAAGATTTACGCTATACAACTTTCAGCCCAGTCCGTCGAACGGATTTGGGCTTTAGCCTCATGCATCTCTTCAATGTCGCGCAAAGCTTTGATTTTCCGCTTGCGATATCTACCTTTTAAATAATTCGAATTATCTAAACCTATGTTCATCATAATCGACAAATCAAAGGAAATGCTTCACCTTTTGAAGGAGGGGCAAATCATAGGTTCAGGACCTTTGAGCATTGGTGGAACTTTAATGTAAATTGAGGTTGTAGCTACACACTGACTGATCCAGAACGTTGGCATGGGGGCTGAATTAAAAAAAAAAGTTTCATCAAATTTGAAAAACTCATCGGATTTGGCTTTCTTGTACCTTACTGAACGGTTTAAACAAGTATGCCTTAGTAAAAGTTTATTGAATTTCCCTCTACAGTGGAAAAAATGTCAAATTTCGCCGATTTCAGGCAATACGGCGGGGCTAAAGCCCCTGCCGCCCCCTCTGGATTCGCTAGTGTAGCTACAACCCCAATAATTTTGAAATTTAACACTACGCCTATAACGTGATGTGGTACAAATGAGGCTAACAAAATAAGTGCAACCCCAATGATTTTCTAGAAGTATCGCCCCTGCCTTTGGGGAGAAGGGCATGGCTCCAAATGCCCTCCTAGCCGGCGTCATAACACACTGCAATCAGCAATGCCCTCCTAGGCAGCGTCACAGCACATTGAAATGCCCTCCTAGTACCTAGGTGGCGACACAGTACACTGAAATACCCTCCTAGTACCTAGGTGGCGACACAAGTACACTGAAATGCCCTCCTACGTACCGTTAGGTGGCGCCAGTACACTGGAAATGCCCTCCTAGTAACCTAGGTGGCGACACAGTACCTGAAATGCCCTCCTAGTACCTAGAGGCGTCCAGCAGCATTGAAATGCTCCTAGTTACCTAGGCTGCGCGAACACAGTACACTGAAATACCCTCCTAGTACCTAGGTGGCGACACAGTACACTGAAATGCCCTCCTAGGAGACGGAACAGAACGCGTGTATTGAAATGTAATACTCCGATGAGTAAAGACCTCGAAAAAAAAAACAGTTCAGTTGTTACGAGGGGCGCAGCCAGACCTTCGGCAAGGGGCTGGGGCACGACATACCCATGGCCCCACCGGATGTTTTGCAGGGTTCCTACCCTAAATAGTCGCAGACATGGACGTCGCGTACCAATGCCGGAGGGGATAGTCGGCCGCTAATATCTCCAAAACCACACGGTATAGCGATAAGCAGAAACGACGTTATATAGCTCAAGACAAGATATATCCAAAGTATATTTTGTGTACATTGTTTTGGTTTTAGGTCAGGTCAATATGTTCAATTCAGTGTGCCCTAGCCCCCCCCCCCCTGCTCGGATGGCTGGAAGTGGGCCAAACCTGGGGATAAATATGTATTTTTGGGATTTTGATGATACTTAAAGCGATTTTTTCCGGCTCAGGCCCAACAACTTTTTTGGAGAAGCTACGCCCCTTTCCAGATATGTCATGTCTCAATCCATAAGAAGAATCGATGCCGTGCCGAACCGATGGAGGCACGGCATCGATTTAGAGACTAGCTGTATATTTTTCCTTGTGTAGTCCTATTATAAATTATTGTCATGTTACTGAGAAGTACCTACCTATTGTACATGGTGAATCACCTTTTACCACGAGATGGTACTTCAATGAAAGGATGTACTAATATCAGCGGATGCGTCACAGTGTCACCAGTGATCCCGTCACGCGCCACGCGGCAGTGTCCTAGGATTGGAAATTTTGGGTGTAAAGCGACACCCTTCAAGAAATAATATTTCACTCCTTTTTCCTAATTTAAAGGTCTATTTTCCACTCTTTTTCACTTTTGAGATTTATTTTTCACTTATTTTAAATTTTAATTTGTAAAAAAGCCAAGAAAATTTGATAAGGTTTGTTTAATAGCAAAATGGGTAAATTCTTGAAAAATATTATTTATGAGTTATAATTTCCAACTATTTTCTTGATTTTCAGTCTGAATTTTCCACTCTGCACCCTGGCTCTAAAGCAATCCTAGGATACTGCCACGCGGTGTAATGAGAGGTGCGCATATAGCACCGTCCTTATTACAGCAGCCGCACTCAATGGAAACCGGGCACAACAGTGGCTCGTATCTGAGTCTGGGTGGTCCCAAATTTAGTCCCAAATTTAACTGTGTTCTGCCATCGTCATGGATGGGTTACCATGCTCAGATGTGAAGTACCCGACGCAACCGGCCAAATTAATGGCTTATTGTACGTGCGCACGTGTGGGCCTTTTTTTATCTCAGAAACTATTTGCTCGATCGAGTCGAATTCACCATACCTTTTCCTTCGCGCTCACTCGTTCATCGCAACTACGACGCCTCAGCACAACATTTGAGCGAAATGTGCTATGTTTTTATGTTGTTTGGCGCGAAGTTTATATGCATTTTATCCTTCTGTGACATGTATTTCCCATTAGAGGATACATATGCACATACTTACTACTTAGTAAAGTAATCTTGCCTACTACCTACTCAATCAATTTTGCCACCCCTGTCAAAAATCCGTGGCGCCCCCCTGACTGCACGACAATCACTTAAAGGGAAGCTATGACCAAGGCGATAAATATAAAAATAGTGGGAAAAGGTTATCACCTTTTCCCACTAATATGAAGTTATCACTTGAAATCGACAGACAAGACCAAAATATATTGTAAATTCCTCACATTTTACATACAAACGCAAAATAATCCATCGTGAAAACGGCTATTGTCTCATATTATTGTGCAAAATAGTTCGCTTTAACACTTTTTTACCACACTTTTAAGCACACAATATTTTTTTTAGAGGTCTGCACTTTACATAATCTGACGCATTGATAAGAATGCATATCCAAGGTACAGGGCCTCGGCTAAGGAATTTTCACTGGGGGGCCAATAAAAAAATGCTGCTTAAGCATATGGTTGCAACCCAGGGGCGGATCCAGCCGCTCGGTTGGGGGGGGGGGCAAGTTTTTGTGGCAAAAAGGCATCCCATTTCTTATCCGCGGATCTGGGCTTGTCACCTTATTTGAAATTTGAGATAAAAACGAAGAAAAATCTTTTCGGGGAAAAAATACATTTTTTCGAATAATTTTTTTTTTCTGTTTTTTTTTTCTGAAAAAAATCACTTTTTCGTTTAATGTGGTTAAAAATCGGGAAAATACTTTAAAATACCACCTAACACATTTGCCGTAGCTATAACACGTACATTCACGAAAATTCATAATAACGTTTATCTCATACCAACTCGCAGGGGCGTCACCGATAATTATTGAGGGGGTCGGCTGAACTGACGAGAAATCGTATATCCGTTTTGTCTGCGTGCATGCCTTTGCAACATTTTTAATGTGGATTTTCCATGTTATAATACGCATTTGTTTTGATGTTAGGTAATTTGGGTGTTTTAGGGGGCCGATGTCCGCGTCATATCGTTCGCGTTGCCTTTTTTCGGAACTCGCAGCCATGCTTTAACGTAACCAGCTTCAAATTACCTCTTGCCTTACTGGGGGGGGGGGGCTGACAGGCCTCCCTGATGTTTTTCTGAAATTATTATTTACTCTTGCGGCGTATCTTGCTGAAATTTAGTAGCTGAGTTGACAACAATTATAAGTATGCTGGCAAAATTTCACTGAAATTGGTTCCGTCATTTGGGAGATAATGACGTTTTAGTGACGATTATAGTCGGTGGAATGGAGAAACGGTAAATATTGTAAAAATCGTAGAAAATAGAGTTTTGCAGCAAATTGCTAACAGAAAGCAACAAAGATCGAAATTAAGGTTGGAAAATCACAAAAATCAAAATTTTCCAAGATTTTGAGAGACCAAAAGATAAGTGGGAGAACTATATGGAAAATACCCAAACCAAATTTCAAAGCAGTGACTTGCAATAACCATTTGTGATTGAATGATGGCTCCCTAAGTGTAAGAAACTCATGACGTCATCTTTTAATCACTTTTTTGGACTTATTTTGACCAGATACCAACAAACAAATACATTTTATGTATTTCTGAGACAAAACTGGTCTTGTGCCATGCTTTTTATTTACATGTATTAATTTCTCATTTTGAGGTTTTCTGACGGAGAAAAAACACTATTCTTGACGTGATCAAGTCGAGGTCATTCACTTAACCTGGAAGTTCACCCAATGACATGAAATCTAAAAATTGCATACCGTTAGATTCCTCACATGACAGGCAACATGCTGGTTCTTACCGCGCTGCTCTATGATGCTTGGTTTGCATTTTGGAAGTTAACAGGGGATCCTGTCAGTACCTACGATGAAGGTGGGAAGCGGTAAGGTGAGAGTTAATATTTTATAAAGTGGCCCTGGAGCCAGGAATTACTGTCGAGGAGAGCCTCTGCAAGACACTTAATTAATTTAATAAAATTAACCATTTTCCTAATATGCGTAAGTAATTGCGTGGCTTGTGTGATGC
>VOPJ01014363.1:0-47713 GCA_014673585.1 Semibalanus balanoides
AAGTTACTTAGGGTTACTTACAGTTAGAAGTTACTCGGAAGTTGTTTCTACCTGCGAAGTTTCGGGAAATGAAACTTTATCTTCTAAAAAGGGCCCACTAGTCCTGTGTCGAAACTACTTAACGTAGCGAGTTTATTCTTCGGCCGAAACCCATATTTCGATCTGCTCTACAAACCTGCTCTCTGAGTTTAAAACCCCCATGTTAAAGGTGAGCTATTCCCTTCAACATACCAAATTTTACAATTAACAGTTAACAGACAGTGTCTCTTTACTGACTTGCTTCATAATCTTTGCCTTGTCATCCATCTGATCGATCCTGATATTTTTGTCCTGCTGATTGCTTCCGATGGTATCAGACATGGTATTGGTCGCCCCAGCTGAAGGGATTACTTTGTGTTTGCGGGCACCATAATGAAAATCGCATCACGCAGTGTGGAGCGGCAGCTTTTAGAGTTTTCAGGAACACGCCTACCATGAGCTATGGTTGTATAAAACATGTGCAGTCTAAAATAACTTGTTGAATATATAGTTCTGCACACTTGAACAGAAGATATAATATTATCATACAGCTTGCTTGCAATTTTTGGAGGCCAGACTCCATTGGAGAATGAGTAACAGGTATGATCAATAACATGGTGCCAATATTTATTTTATATATAACAGGCGAGACAAAAAGGAATACATTGGATAATGTCAGGTTTCCACTGGAGAAACCTGACATTCTTCAATTTACCTGTCTTGTCTTACTCTTGCGTTTTTTGTGGTCCAAGAGCAGGGCTGCGGAGTCGGAGTCGGAGTCGGTAAAATTTTGCCGACTCCGACTCCGGCTTCCAGTTATTGGCAGCGTATGGGCAAGTTACTCTTTAAGTGCATTTTATATTATTTTAGTGGACTTCCGGTGGTGATTACTATAAAAGTCTCGGATTGGTCTTTTCAAGAGCTTTCGACACCTTTTTCGCTTCTTCCTAGCTCTTTCCGTTTTTGAGTTAGTGGTGTCGTTTTACCCCCCCCCCCCATCTGGGCGAAGTTGTTTTAGAGGCTCGGGGCGTCGAGTTAAGTCGAGTCGGGATTTCGGATCAAGGTTGACTCGGAGGGTCGGGGAGTGGAGTCACTTGTAGACTGATTGACCGAGCTGGTCAAGAGGCCGTTACACTTTTAGTTTGACGAGCAGCAGTGCTTGGGGAATCTGCGTTTCAGTCAACACTATACGTCGTTACCACATGGTTTTTGTCATTCGGACATGCACTTTCCAATAAGTTATTCAGTAACAGGAATACGTCAATTTGTTTCATCGTTTTGTTTGTAACATGTGTGATGATTATTGTGTCGGGTTCTCGGATTGGGTTTCCTATTCAAATGGAGGGGCAAGTGCCCCACCAACTTTGTGTATTGCCGCACCAACTTTTGTCAGATTTCAAGGTTTCCTGGCGTTAAAATTATAATGTTTCGCCTCAACCATGCCAAACAGCCAGCCAATATGACATATTGCCCCACCAACTTTTTCTGAAAAGCTCCACCCATGTCCTGGTTCTGAGCCGTGCGCTATGCATAGCTTGTTGCTTAATCCTTGGCCATACCATCCGATCAAGCAGTAAATCACGCACCCAAGAATTTACGGTCGAAAGTTGGCGTGCCGCAAGCTTCCGGCACGGTCTTCCTGCCCACTAAGCGCACTTGCTGCGTCCGCTGCCACCGACCTCAGGCCACCCCAGCCCAGTCCAGACCTAACAGTTAGCCGGGGCGCGAATCTTTCTCAACGCAAACATCCCCGTTCTGTCAGAGTGGAAATTAAGTCGAGCGGGTGCGTTTGCCAACTGGCCTTCCGGGAGGAGGATCTACCTAATGCATAGTTTGTTCGCCGGAGATCCTTCCCGGCGTGTTCTGCGTGCTTCATAAGCCGGCGTTATCCCCGCTCTATTCGCTCTATCGGCGCGCTATCTCCAGGATACGCCGAGTCCGGTGATGCGCTGCCTCTGACCTCGGTCCCACCGCGCTGTGCGCGCTCGTGACCACTTGCCGCATCCGGGTGGACGTCAACGTGACCGAGTCGGTCCCACCCGCGCGCGTGTCCCCGCTCACCCCCCCCTCGCCGCGCAGGAGGGGGGGGGGGGTAGAGCACACTCGGCGTCGGCCTCGCTCGCGTACACTGGCACGGTGATATCGGCAGACGACTGGACTGCTTAGTCGGTCGGGGGGGACGCGGTGGCATATTTGTATGGTGCCGGTCACGCAAACAATCGCCGGAATCGATGATACGCCGCCGCGGCGCTGGCCTGCCACTCTGATGGATGGCGCGTCGGCGACAGCAGCGGCGCGCGTGCTGCGGTTCTGGCGCGCCGCCGCCGCCGCGCCACATCCGTCTCCAGGGTGTCGCTGCGCCGGTCAGCTGATTGGCTTCTGAGGCGCGGTGAGGCGAGGTGAATCCTGGAGTTACCCGGTGCCGGTGGTGACCTTGACCGGGTCTGACATGGCATGCTGGTCTTCAACGGGTCTTGGGATGAAACTGGGCCGACATGAAACGACGGGATGTGACTTGGCTTGACTTGACCGCCTCTCGTTTGGTAAGGGAATTTGGTACCTGCTCGTACTTATATCGAGCTGTTCCATTGTTGTGTTCGGTTGTTGTGTGTATGGATATAGGACTTGTCTAGTCTGGTAGTGTGCAATGCTGCCTTTTAGGTTGTTAGCCTGTTAGGAGGAAGCTCTGGTCCGTGCCCGTCTTCCTATCATTTGACAGCTCCTTTCGAATGCCTTATCGACCTCCACTTTTGTCTGATGCATTTGCTTCGGTAGGCACTTGAAATCTGCCTCTGCGGATCATTATTACGTATCCTACGTTGTTATCTCACAATTTATATTTGCGCAACACTTAGCGATAAGATTAAACCCGGTTTTGTTACCTGATTCGGTGACTTATTTTTCCAGACATCTACTCGCCACCTTACACAAAATATCCTAACATACGTAATCTAACGGCAGTCGGCAAACCTGACCTTTTCCGGATATTGTGTAACACTAAACCTTATGGAGAGCTGCCAGATCTGTAGATGATGTCTGGGACACAAATTAAGCGATTCGGTGACCTGCTCAGTCAGTGACCAATGGTGACCGACCGCCGCCGCCTCTCCGGGTGTCGGGACCGGCCCGGCTCCGGCACCATCCACTGCACCTGGCTCTGGGCCGCCCTGCGCCGCCCGCACGGCCGTGCTCCGCCGCCGCCCCAGGCAGGTTCATCAACCCTGGCCGCTCGCTTGCCGCCTCCCGCCCGCTGGCTGGCAGAACCTTGAAAGCTCGGCAGCGCTGCCTGCTCCCGCTGGCGAACTGGTCAGCTGCGAGACGGGTCTGGACCAGGGTAGAGACGACGGCGCCGGTGGTGCCCTGGTGGGCGTCACATATTTGGACGGGGTGTGTGGAATTTAGCCGTTTGCGTTCGAGTAAAATGTCGTTTACAGAGGTAAAAAAGTCAAAATTTGGCTATAATTATGACGTTTTCAACTTCTTTTAAATTTCGCTAACACATTTCATTTGCTACAGACTTAGCGTGGAATTTGTATTCTTTTAGCGTGGAATTTGTATTCTTTTCGTCGAAATATTACAAATAATAACATTTATTTAGTGGATAACCTTCGTACTTCGTAGATTTACCTGGGCCAATCTAGCTTGGTTCTGTGGAGGTTACCGAGTTCAGGTGCGTCTGGTCGCCCGTCTGGTCGCCCGTCTGTTCGCCGTCTGGTCGCCCGGCTGGGTGCGTCTGGCGTCACCTTGACCCTGCCAGCCGGGTGTGACGACTACCGAGCGGGACCCGTCAGACCAGCCGCGCCAGGCGGGGGTGCTGAGGTGCCGGACCTCCGGCCACTCCTCTTCGCTGGCAGGTGGACATTGCGAGATAATGACTGTGAAGTGCCGCGTTGCTGGGTGCGGGTTGTATACAATGGTGGCGGTCTGCATAAATGGCGACGTTCGCCGTTTCAGCGTTTTGACAGAGATCGATTTCGCCAACGGACGAAATGTTGCTCTAGACGAAAAACTGTGATCGCTGTTAGTCATAGACACTTCGTATTCAATTAAACAATCGGGACAATTAAACAAAATAATGGGAAAAAACGTAATATATGCAAAAAATTATGAACATCGATTTGTTATGCACTTCCTCAGTTCACGAATGTGAACCGGAAGTTCCAAGTGCCGCACTTGGGCATGCAGCGCTTTCAACTTCCAGCCTTTGATTGGAGTGCAGATCATTGTCTATGGCGGCGCTGCACCACATGTCAGCGGCTGCAAACGCTGCCCACCATTTCCGGAGAAGGCAGGACACGCCCAATCCCTGACCCATGTTCTGTGTGCGCAGTACAGGACATGGGTCAGCAAACATTCAGTGCGCACTGCGCATTCAGTGCACACTGCGCACTGTGCACTGAATGTTTTCTGGCAATATAATCAAGGGCGACGGAGAAGGGGGACGCATCCCCAACATTTTCTAATTTTAACATTACGCCTTTGGACGTTGCATAGAAAGAATCGACTTAAAATGCCTCTGTCCCCCCTACTTTCAGAAGGTGGCGCCGCTTTTGAATATTAATGTGATTTAATATTTAGATAAGACACAAGCGAGACAAATGCGTCTCAAGAAACATGTTTTGTGACCACTCCAGCAGCGTGAGGCTCATTGCATGTGAAGCTGATGCCCAGCGAATGAATGTGGTTGGTGAAAATTGTGTACCGAGAAATGCCACTGATAATCACACATCTGGTTTTGAACTTCGATCTGGTAATACTGGATTTAATCTCAACGCTTTTTATTGCAGTCAGCACTCAGCCATAGGCCCAAAGAAGCGCGGAACCGCAGGCGCTGTCATTACTGTTAGTACTTAAAGTTTACTGGGCAGGTTCGCTGTTTTTTGTTTAGTGCTGCGGAATGGTTCTGGTTCGTCGCGATAAGCTGCTAATTTGGTAATTGGACACCAGTCCTAATTATGTCAAAATGTGGCGCACGGAAGCTTTGAAAGGATTTGTGTTATAACTTATAATGGAGGACGAACTTCCAGCAGCGGCAGACATAAGTGATACATAGTCTTCCTTAAAGCATGCAGTGACTTTTCTTTTATAATACAAAGCGACTATTACAGGTAACACTGACATCGCAATCGACATCCTGGTATTGTGCCAACCATAGCTATGTGGCTTCGACAAAACATATGCGGCTTTCTGGTCCTGCTCAGTTGACATCTAGTTAGTCATGATCGTCAGTTGGTAAAAAGGCTAGTCTGACCTAGGTTTTACAGCTTCAATAAATCATCTTTCGTTATGACGTTGTAGGATGCTTCCATCATCCACGGTGCCATCACCATAACGGTGCTGTGCTGTAATTTGATGGTCGCTGCGCTGAGTGAATCCACTGCCGAGGACCATCCACTTTATGCATAACTGACCGTGCTGTCTGGTTCGTTTCGTTTCAGCTTGCCCGCCTTGGACCGCGTTCACCATACTTCACGCTCGTTCGGCCCGGCCCGTCTGAGGCTCAAACTACCCGGTCCCAGGCTCAGAGGACTTCACCGTGACCGTGACGCGCCCGTGACCTGGATCCGTCGGTGACCTTCCGTGACCCTCCGGTGACCGACCCTGCCCCGTGCGCGGCGACTCGGCGCCATGGCGGTGTGCCGCCGCCGCTCGTTCGTCACCAAACTGCTGGTGGCCGTGCCCATCGCCTGGGTGGTCGTCATGCTCGTCCTGATGGTGGAGCGGCGCGACGCTCGCCTGGACGACCCGCCGGGCGTCGTCGCCGGCGTCCGCGGACCGGCGCCCGTGCGCAGCGCTCGGGAGGAGATCGAGAGTGTGCTGGGGCCGTCACGGCGCCAGATCCGCAGCCGTATGGCCGCAGAGATCCCCTCGGGCGGGGATGATGCGGGCCACGCGGGCGCCGCCGCCCCGCCGCCGCCGGCCTCGGATGGACCCCGCGGGCACGAGCAGCGAGGGTATCTGCTGCCCCCGCAGGCGCTGGACGGCCCCGGCGAGCAGGGCAAGCCGGTGGTGCTGCCGAAGAACCTGACGGCAGAGCAGCAGAAGCTGGTGGACAAGGGGTGGAAGGACAACGCGTTCAACGACTACGTCAGTGACATGATCTCGCTGCATCGTACTCTGCCGGACGTCCGCGACGACAAGTGAGTGCAGTGGAGGGGTTAAATCCTGGTTCACAGTTCAGGGTCAAGTTATGGGAGGTCGAAGGGAGGGTGTGGAGCCTCGGAGGACGGGAGGGCCAACTTGGTGGTGGTGACTATTCTGGGCGAACAAGTGTGAATGGACTGAATGAACAAGTCTGGTGAATGGAGTCTTGAAGCCTGGAAGTCTGGATTCTTGAGTTGAACACGCCCATTTCCAGGTTCTGAGGCAACAATTACTTCAATCCAGCTGTCTATCGTTCGATCTCTAAGCGTTGTAACCCGAATTACTTATCTAATTACACTCTGCTAAATAAGGTACAGTTATATAATTTAGTTTTATAATTTTAATTGTTTTATCCGAACATTAAAGCGGTCAGCAAAATTGTGATAAGCATTGCAAAGCAACTCACTGAACGTGGGTGCCATGCAAATGGCTGTGATTTTCCTCCCTCCATGTCATTACCACTGCTGAGTATGTGACAGCCTTTTGCCTTTGGCTTCGGCTGCGATTAACTGCAAAGAACGACTTTCTTGAATGCGACATTTAAGACATGGTATGCATGAACAAATATGAACATGTGTTATATAACAATCCTGTCGTGATTGTCGGTCGTTTCACAGCGCGGCGTAGTAACTAGCATTGGCCGTAGGTGAGGTACTAGTGGTGCCAATCGGTACACTTTTTCGGAAATCGGAATTTGTCCGAAAACTGATTCGGTTTTGGACGGATATAAGCATATTTCTTTGGACTTTTTCGGACATCCAACGCCCAAGGATGGCTTGTTGTGAAAATCATTTAGTTACTTGTTATCAATACATATATTCCTGCATATCAATTTATATGTGACGATTGTGGTTTTCGGATATCCTATCTGTAGCATTATTTGACACAAATGTCTATACTTATGTATATAGTGGGCATGATACACTGGATATTTACATTCCATATCATACATTTGTTTCTGCTTTCGGACCAATTTCGGGCAATTAATTATCTCCGGACAGTTTCGGACGGACAGCTGACCATGGTCTTGGACATCGGTCGGACATTGGACACATTTTCCAAAACTGGCACCACTAGTAGTTCCCCAGCCGCCTTCTGGTCTCCCCAGTGACCACGGCCGCTAATGAGCGAATGACCGTGTCGTGTCTGACCGGTGTAAAAACTCGCCGCGCGGTGAGCCATCTCTCGCCGGCAATGACCGCCTGGATATCCGTTTCGTGCGTCGGGGGCCCATTTCGCCTGGCTTACTCGGTGGCCGACCCAGCCTGTGAGGTGCTGGGTGGTGATGGGCTACTCAGTGGCGCCGACAATTACTGGACACACCTGAATCGATATAGTGACGTCACTGGGGTACACTCTGCATTTTATGACGTCATTTGTGCGCACTCAGACTGATCGGCTGGTAACGAAAACCACACGTCTGAGTCCTGACTAGTGTGCATAGTTCCGCGTTAATCACCTGGTGAATGGATTTTCATGTGTGATGCACTGCATATGCATTGCAAATATACATCATGTTGCTAATGCCAATCAGGCAAAGTGCAGAGAAAGTCTGTCACCGCTGGTGCATTGTCTGCCAGTTCGTTTTACATTTTTCTGAGTGTTTTTGACAAGACGTCATGGTGAAGTGAAACTGATTGCAGCAGCCCGAGTGGGCCCTCGCGTTCGAAAGTCCCATAACTACAAACCCTGTCTAAGCAAGGGATTATCGGACGAGTCGTTGCATGCGGGAATTCTGCCCCGATGACCTGAGCCAGCCCAGCCTGACATTTGTCATTACTTTCCCTCGTTGGGCGGAGATGCCGGCCAGCTTTTCCGAAATGAGCGCCGGCGTCTCGTTGTTCCGCCCACCCGTCTGGTGCTTACCCTCACCTTTGACCCGCACTCTCCCCGACGCCGCCCCCGCCCCCGCCCCCGCTCCCGCCTGCCCCGCACCCAGCCTCGAGGCTGCCAAGGTCACAGTGCCGGCTCGCAGCTCGCCGCTCGCAGACCCACCAGCCGAGAGTCACCAGCCGCAAACACGCGGTGTTATCTGTTGATCGGGGCTCCGCGGCGGACCGGCAAGCGGGGTTCCGCGGCCCGGCGAGCGGGGCTCCGCGTCCCGGCGAGCGGGACTCCGCGGCCCGGCGAGCGTGTGTGACGTCAGAGACCGTGCGCCCGGCTGCCGCGCTGCTGAGTGTGTCATGCAGTCGGGTGTGGTATCAGCGGCTGTCGGATGCAGGCGTTCACTATGCTGTTCATGAGCCCTACCAGCACTGCACGCCTACTCCTCACTGATAGAACCTAGCCAGACTCAGAAGACTAGCCAATGCTGTTTCAATCTGGTAAAGTAATATTGTAGTAATAATCTATAAAGTAAAGTAATCTTGGTTTCAATCTGCTCAGGAAATATGTAGCCGCCATGGACGGCATTTGCTGTAATTCTGATGAGGTTGAAGCAATATGCACTCCCACGACCCACACCAACTCTGAGGAAATCGAAATGTTAAAAAGGTATGTTAACTCCAGCTTCGCTAACTCAACAGTGAGTCACACCTTGTGACAGACCCGTGTTCACCCGTGTAGCCGATTACGGGCTCGGGTGTATCAGCTGACCTCGGCTCGGCTGACCTCGGCTCGGACAGGCGTAGGCCGCTGGTTCTGTCCTGTGATGGGAGTGTTTTAGATCAGCGGGCAGGATGCCTCTGGTCGGTCGACCCGGTGCCGAGAGGCGTGTCCCGGCCCTCGGCTGACATCACAGCTATCCTGTGAGGGGAGTGTTTTAGGTCAGCGGACAGGATGCCTCTGGTCGGCCGACCCGGGGCCGAGGGGCGTGTCCCGGCCCTCGGCTGTGATCACAGCTCGCAGGATGCGCTCTGAATGCGATATCAGCAGCAATTTTTGCGGCCGGTCCCGCTGCCAGAACAAGGAGACGCACAGACTTGGAGACAAAGGCCGGGTTTAGAAAAACAAGGTACAAGGAGAGAGCCCAATTTTAGCATGAAAGAAATTATCCAAGAAGGAAAGATTGTCGAAGCGCATTGGATATATTTTATCTTGCTCCGGACCAATTTCTGTGAAACATGTTTGAAGCAAGTGGCGGCTTTTACCAGTCAAAAACGTTTACCTACCTTTTCATCAGTTTTACGTGTTGCTGAACGCATCAATTTGCCTGTCTTTGCTCGTGCATTAGGAGAGATCAAGCCGGCATCATTGTGGCAAAAGCCATAGGAATTTAACATTGGTCTTCGAGCGAGTTTAGGCCTGGGGCGAGGCAATGCAGGCTTTGGTTAGTCGGTGACGACACTGATTTTGACCTGAGGCTGCTGTTATCGTGTTGCTACCAACATCTGCACTTGGAGTCGATTGTTGCCGATTGTTGCCGTGGCTGCCCGGTCACGCGGCCCGGGCGTGCCTCGGAAAGCACTCATTGTAACGCCTACCTCAATACGCCAGCTCTGTTATTTCCTTCCCGTGTTGACCGGAAGCTAGTCAGCAAACGAACGCCGCCGCCGCGGCCAGGGTTTGTTACCGCTCCTCTGAAATTAGGCTGTTGTGTACCTGGATTGGACGCAGCATTGTTGCTGTTCTTGCTGGCACTGCAGTATAGAACCTGCCGGTGCCAGCACTGCCAGCTAACACAGCACTGCCGAAAGTGGATAATTCGCCGAGCTGTGTATAGGGAAGCATCTCTAGGTGTTATTGCTCACCGCTTTCCCCATCATATCCGCACTCTCATGTGTTTCTTTGTACTTACCATGACCACCTATACAGTCGGAAAATCATGATAGAACCCTATCATGACGCGATCGGTCTCACGGCCATCGTTGAGGCAGAAAGGAAACTCCCATTGCGGCCACCCTCTCCCACATGTCGCATGCCTTTCACGTCACCCTGTTGGACGCCTTGCCCAACGGCGTGCTCCCAGACAGGTCTCCCAGACAGGTCTCCCAGCCGTGTATCCTAGCCGTGTATCCAGCCGTGTTCCCAGACAGCAGTGGGCGGCGTTCTGGGCTGGTGAATGTCGCGTCTCTACTCGGCCGTAGCCACCACCATCAAGCGGCCTTCGTCTGACTCAGACTGACTGTGACCGCGTACCGTATAGGCTATAGAGCGAGGGCCGCAGGGAGGCGCAGGATGGAGTCACGCTCATTGTGGTCATCCAGACAGATGGAGCGCTCTGGCTGACGAGTCAACACGTCACGTGCCGCTCATCCAGCGTCGGCGGCGTCTGAGGAGGGCTCACTGTAATGTAAGCCTGTCGCCGCGGCCGGCCGCAGAGCCTGCACCCGGTGACTTGGTAGGACGTTCCCTGCAGTACCCGCACCATGCCTCGGTAGGACCCCCTGCATAACCGGCAGGTGGGGCGCCTTCAAGACCCGAGCGGCTTGCTCCTATTGTGTCACTCTCCTCGACTCCGCCGGTTTGTACCCAATGGGCCAGGAAGCAGCCACAGCCAGTGTCGCCGTCCACCCTGCAGAGAGATAGAAAGAGGACGCCGCACCAGCCAGTGTCCATTCCACCCTCCGCGGTTTAACCAATGAGAAGGACGGGCCCGCACACAGCCGTGTGCCGTGCAACCCTCAGCACGCGTTACGCCATGAGAGGACGCGCGACGCAGTCGTCTTCATCCGCCGGTGCAATGAGGCGCGGCGACCACAGCCAGTGGTCCTCACCTCCGCCGTTACCCAATGGACGGACCGCGCCGCCACCACGCCGCCTGCTCCGCTCCACCTCGCCGCTTAACATGAGCAGGCCACGACCCGCCACAGCCAGTGGTCCGTCCACCCTCCGCCGGTTACCAGTGGCAGAACGCGCCACAGCCAGTGTCCGTGCCCCTCGCCGGTTACCATGGCAGAACGGACGCCCACAGCCAGTGGTCCGTCCACCCTCCGCCGGTTACGCATGAGAGGACGGCCGCCCACAGCCAGTGTCCGTCACCCTCTGGGGGGGGGCGCCGGTTACCAGTGGGCAGAAAACGGCGCCCACAGCCAGTGTCCGTGCACCCTCCGCCGGTTACGACTGGCCCGAGTCGCGGGTACGAAACCCGAGCGGCTGCCCACAGCAGCAGTGGCCGTGACGCCGGGCGCTGGGGGTGCCAGTCCGTGTCCCGTCTGTCTGTCAGATAGGGATGTGGTCCGCTGCCGGCTGTCAGCTTCAGCAGTGACAACGGTCTACCGTGCTTCGGTGCATGGCATAGATCTGATCGATGGCGTGGCTGAACATCTGATTGAATGGACTGACGATGACAACTTTCTGGATCTTTTCATTCCATGGCTTTAATCGTAAGATATCGATCCTCGCCACATGCGCGTTTCGAGGTTTGGACACGTGTCTTCCATCCATGCGCCTGGCCTGGCTACGTCGATGGCCCCTTACGGTATGACCCAGTCCGTGTCTGTGGCCCGTTACGGTGCCGGTGCTTCTGGACCGGACACCATATGGTCGTCCGTGGTTACTGGCTGACCGCTCGCCTGTCAATCAGAGCCGACATGGCCAGGAATCACCCCGTCCGCCGCCTGGTGTTACTGTTGCTGGCCACCACATAGGCTTCTACTTATGCTACCACCTCGCCTACCGCCTCGCCTACCGCCTTGGCTACCGACTCGGCATCTACTTAGGCTACCCCCTAGGCTACCACCTCGGCTACCGCCTCGGCTACCGCCTCGGCTACCGCCTCGGCTATTTCCTAGGATACTGCCTCGCCCTGTACGGTGCTAGGTGAGGCTAGTGGCTACTCCAATGTGTCCCCTGATTATTACTCTTTGGTGTTGGCGTGCCGACTTCATCCATCGTTATTCCCTAGCTACCGTTACAACTTCCGAACGTCTTCAATCTATGCTATCGGACAGAAGTCCTGGCTACCGCCCGGCTTTAGGTGATGTGTGGGGCCGAGCTGACACGTGTTACCGTGGTAAGACATGAACCGTTACTGAGAAAACTGTGTCAAAGCGCCGGGGGAAGTACGCTGTACAGCTGTCGCGGGATGTTCCGTGATTAGTGATAGCCCATTGAACATTTTCTGGCTGATTGCTCTCCATTATTTTGCTGTGCACTGATCCTATTAATGAACTATTTGGGGCAGGGCATCAATATTAGCATTTACCTTCATCTTTCTTATAAAGACAATGAAGCCTGTGGTTTGGTGTGCTTCATATTTCTCAAATGCTTTTAGTTGATACTGAGATAATGCAGATAATCATGCTTTTGGTGTTAATTTATAAATGAACCACCAATAGATGTGGACGAGCACTCATGCTTATTCTTCCCGTTTCGTTTATCAAGACTCTGAGCACGTGACCATCGGCTGGTGAACGGCGTTCTCACGTTGTCTCTGTGCCGGAACAGTTAGGCCTTTGTTGCTGCTGACATTCCCATGAGCAATGCTAGACCGCCTCGGGCTGATCGGCTGACATGAAAGCCTGAGGGAGAAAAACGGCCGGGGCTTGTATAATGGTCTTGTATCACGAAACCGTGGGGAACCGAATCGATCAGCTTGCCGAAACTCAAGTGTGTAACGACACTCGCGCCACACTTTTTAAATAAACTTAAGGCGCAAGGGAAAGAAGAGCATGCATTCCACTGTGTTTGGTTATTAAATAATGACGTGTTTGGTCGAGGCTGCTGCGTGACGACACTAGACCCAGAACACGTTTGATTGTCGTTTGCGTGTACCTACAACCTTCGCTATATCGCATGCTGCATAATCTTTTCATTTGATGATCCATGTCGAACAGGACCTCAAACGCCAACTTGTCAAACGATAACGACAATGGCAAACTGGCCAGTGGCTGCTGAACTGCGCCAGGCTCCTGTGTCAGCAGTATAAGTGTAGACTGACTGAGCCTTGCCTGGTAGCCACCGTTATTCGGCACTGGTTAACTTCGTTTCTACTTTCTACCGTCTTTCTTCCTATTACGAACAATCTAAGGTGATTTGCTTAAAAAGTTTGCCAACGTACGAAACCAATATTGTGGGGCAAAACGTCCCGGGCACGGAATTCGTCAACCATTTCAAATAATTTTTAGACCTGGCTACAAACTATGTGTAATACCGGGTTTCGCCATGTGGCGTCCGACCTGAGCGGGAGGGCAGGATGGGGCGGGGAGGATCACGTGCCGATGGTGGCCGCTGCCGTCGGCGCGTCGTTCGCGTGTCGGCCCGGCCCCCCGCTACACTGTTCAAATCCGATCTGGGGGCCACTTGTGTGTCCGTAAACGGACCTTTATGTTGCCGCAGCTAATCCGGCGAAATTTGGCCGGGCCCGCTGCTGAGCCGGTGACTGAGTGATGGGACGGAGGATGGACTGGCTTCACTGCTGACTGACGCTGCTGGATTGACTGGCTTTACTGCTGGCTCACGCCGCTGAATTGACTGGCTTCACTGCTGATGACGCTGCTGAATTGACTGGCTTTACTGCTGACTGACGCTGCTGAATTGACTGGCTTTACTGCTGATGGCGCTGCTGAATTGTCAAGCTTTACTGCTGACTGACGCTGAATTGACTGGCTAGAGTCAGGTCAGGAGGCTTTCCTCCTGATCTGACTCTAGACTGCTGACGAAGACGTTGCTTGATTGTCTGGCTTTCCTTCCAGCGTGGTGCTGGATTGCTGAAGGTGCTGTTCAGGCAGCGCTGGGCTAATTGCTGACAATGAACAGCTTCATCTTCATCATCGACAACTGACCTAAATTTACCAGCATAGCCACAGCCTTGTAGCAGACGGTGCCATGCTGTTGAGTCTGGTTTTCACCGAGCTCGCGGTGTGAACATGGCGGCTTATCGTGTGACACTAGTGGCCCGACCGGGGCTGGAGGCCGGAGGTCGCAGGTCAGCGGTCACAGGTCAGAGGTCAGAGGTCAGCCGGTGGTGCCATGTAACGGTACACGCCACCGCGGGGCGCCGCTGTCGGCTGTGATTTTCGGCCCAGGAAATGACGCCAGGCGCCAGCTCCTGCTCCCCGGGGCGTGCCTGGCCCAGGGTGACCTGGTGTAATCTGACGGACGCCGCGGCGGGGCTGTCAACTGGCCGAGCTCGGATCTTAGAGTCCGATCTCGGCACCGGATCGCTGGGCTGGATCTCGGGACTGGATATCGGGACCAGATATCGGTACTGGATATCGGGACTGGATCTCGGGACCAGATATCGGGACCAGATATCGGGACTGGATCTCGGGACTGGATCTCGGGACTGGATCTCGGAACTGGATCTCGGAACTGGATCTCGCAGTCGGATCTCGCGACGGGATCTCGGGACCGAGCAGAACTCGGTGCGGGCTGCTCGTTGTATGGAGCCTCATGACAACTTCAGACTAGGAACGGTAAATGAATGATGACAGGAGGCCCGTGGCATGAGGCATTGACATGCTTCGATGGAATTCGACACTTGAGATTCTTTAGCAAATTCTGAAGTTGCCTTCTGAGATAAACTGATTGATTATAATATAAGGAATTTCTGAGTAAACTGATGGATTATAGGGAATGTGTTGACGGCCTATGGAACACATGAGGGATTATCGGCGCGTTATTTGAAACATTCTGAATGGAATACCTATTACCTATAGTCTATACTCCCTTCTGAACATTGCAATATTTCTGGACTGCGAAGTACCAGCGCCTTCATGTTATTTAGTAAAGGAGTCTTGTCTTCGTGTTGGCATTTTGTGCGAGGCTTGGATGTGTTGTGCCTTCTGGCGAAGGTCATTTAAATTGCAGAGCTTGCCACCATACAGTTGCATTATTTATGCGTAGCGTTGGAAGCTCTTGATTACATTTCCGTCTTTTTCGTGTCATGCTTGCTTAAGTTTGCTAGAATGTTTTTACCATTCATATTTCATTCCTAGGGTTCGCTGTCACCGGCACTATTATATCAGAATATTTATACTACATGCATGTAATTATTGTTATTTGAAGCCTTTTGACACAGTCGGCGGGGCTGGCCGGCTTGACATTTGGACTAACTAGCCTCCTATTGGTGACATATCGCCTGCCATAAGACAGCGTTATTAGCCCCGCCTGCTTAATAATGCGCATGCATCTGCTTCATTAGGTATAGTGCCTGGCGTCGGAAATTAGAGCCATGCTGGGTGGCCGTCAAACATCCCGAGGGCGGCGTCCGTTTCATTTCCACCGACCGCCTCGCAGCAGCAGTGCCACAGGCGCCAGGCGGAGGCGCTCTTTATTTAACCCACTCTGAAAGTTTTACCGGCGCGGTATTCTCCCGAAGCGGGCCGTTAAACTCGGAGGGGGTCGGCGTCTCGTGGTGCGAGGGCGTCCCGTAAGAGCCTCCGTCTCGGTAACGCCTTTCGGCAGCTGAAAGTCTGGTATTATCGCCATGTGCGCCGGCAAGTTACGATCCATCTGCAGGTCACAGCCGTCTGTGTAGATCCTGCCTGCCGGGTGGTGGCGGCGGCGGGGGAGGGGGGAGGGGACGGGGCTCCCGCTATCCCTCACCGGTCGTCATCGTTCACGGCTTATTTCCACCCAATGGAGTCGCGGTCGTTATCCGACCGCGAGATGTCGCCGAAACGGTCGCCGGAATTCGACGGGCATTATCGGACGTGGTGGCAGATCGTCGGCTTCCGTCGGCCGACGATATGGACCGTCGCGACGACGATTCTCTGCCCCCCCGCCCCGATGCATGTTGTGGTGGTGGCCGGGAAAGGGACGGAAGGGACGGGAAGGACGGAAGGGACGGGAAGGGACGGTGAAGGGACGGGAAGGACCGGAAGGGACGGAATAAGGACGGTGAACGGGAACGGGAGGAACGGGACGGACGGACGGGGACGGGACGGGGGGAAGACCTGCGACAGAAGATCAGGATGGATGACGGAGTGGCTGTGCGGGTGGAAGCGGGTGCGTGTGGGTGGGGGAGACAGCTTCTGGTCTGGTGCGTAATCAACAGTTTTGACAGCTTAGCTTTCTGAAATGAAAAGCGTAGATCGCCGATGTTCCGTTATGCTGTTCATTTCCTTTCTGTATGCCTTTGGCAGCGTGGTGTCATGTACGGAAAGCTTAGCCAGAGTGCAGTGTGCACCTGCAATGTGCTCAAGGCGGCAACATTTGCAGAAGTGACGAAACACTGTTGTGATGCATAGGATTAGCACGGCAGTGCCAATAATACCGCATTCTGAGGCCTATTCCTGAGCGTCTGCGGAGCACGGCGAGAGAGCCGTGCCATTTTTGCGACCACCCGTTACGCCAACCGGGTGCCGGCGGCAACTCTGTGTCGATATCGACGCCGACAGCTCGTCGGCGCCGACAGCACATCGACGCCGACAGCTCTTCGCTCACGACGCTGAGATGACGAGAGGATCAGTGACGCGGAGGTCGGGGTGATGGCTCTCGTTGCCGGCAGAGGAGCTCCTTTGGTGGTCATGAACCGGTCATGCCTGGCTCAGAGGCCAACTGCCGGCCATCGCTCGGGGATTCCAGCAGCGGTATCGTCGGCCGTCTGCTGCTGTGGTGCTCGAATCGGCTGTCGTTTGGCTGCTAGAGTCGTAGAGCGGCTGTTGATTGGCTGCTATGTTATCAGGGTTTTGATGAGGGGTCGATGTGGTTTAACTTGCCACAGAATTCAGGACTCTTCAAATACTTAGTATGTAGTGCATGGCAGTATATAGACAAAGCTGTTTTGCCTTTTCCAGCGCATTTGTTTGATAACTTTCTGGCAAAATGTATTCGGTGCGTTATTTTCGAATTATTCACTCAGACATCGAACTCTGGATGCAGCCTGGGTCATACTGCGCCTAGAAATAACTCTCCGACGGAATATAGCGCCAGCGGCGTGCCAGTTCATCTATTGTGAAGTCGGTAGTCAGCTTCTGACTCTGACTCTGACTCAGCTCCTGACTCAGTCTGTCTGATGTCAGCACATAGCTTCAGTCTCGACACAGGGTCCGTCGCTGGCAACGGCCCTGGCCTGTGACCGGATACCCCTGACCTCCTCCTCCCCTGCCCCCACCCCCCAGAGACTTCCGGCCGAGCGCTGATGGTGGCCTCGGGGGCTCATGACTCCACGACTATTAGGCTCACTGTGCTCACCGCTCAGCCATTGTACGGACAATGCAGATCATCAGCGTGACGGCCGCTGGTTGTCGGCACATTGTGCTGGGTGCCAGGGGGATGTTATCAGCGACATGGCGAAACACCAGGTATTTTCCGAAGATTCAAGATGGTGACTTCCCACAGCGACAAGCGACTATCACTGACGTTTCGATGGAGGCGTGGCTCTGTTGATGTGTAGTGACCGCCGATCCGTCCATCAATCCACGAGGAACTACGCTTCGGTCCGTCCGTTCCGGTGCAGTGACCGTCTCATTTGTCCCCGTCACAGCACCGGCACACGGTCCATACACATGCTGCTCATCTGCGGCTGCATCTCAGCCGAAGACCAGCATGTGCGGAGGCCAGGAATGCGGAGCCAATCTCAGTCATTGCCTGGATTATCTGGATATACCCCTGTCCTGGTCGTGTCCAGGATGTCCGTCACTCTAGGTACCACGATGATGGGCGTTTAATGAAGTTACTAAAGTCGTCGCGCCCCCCCCCAAAAAAAAACAAATAGCATCTTAATTTCCACGATAGCGATACAATCTGCCCCTGTCCATCGCTGTTGGTAGCAGGACGTCTACCCATATCTCGCCCGCTCGGTAGCAGGGTATATCCTTATCCAACCCTGACCTTGTCCGGCCATGAGATAGTATCAGGATGTACCCTGTCCGACCCTGTCGGGACCGTCGCGCTGCGTGACCATCCTCCCTGTCCGCTCGTCTGCTGCGGATCAGCCACTGGCCGCCGCCATGATTGATGTTGGTAGCAGCTCTGAGTGTGTCGCCTCGCCCGCCGGGGAGAGCAGCTCATAGCCATAAATCACGCGACGCCGCTGCCATTTCCCGGTCAGGTGGCTACGATCACCGGCTCATCGCGAACAAAGCCGTAAATTCGCCGCTGCTGGATCGCCCCCGTGGAATTGCGCTCTTTACGAGTCGCCGAGGAAATATGAATTATCCGGCCGGCTGTTTTCAGGCCGACTGACGCCGCCCCGCCGGACGGCCCCTGTCGGCGCGGCTGAATGATGGGGAGCGATGAGTCTGACCCCGTGTCGCTGACGACTGTCGATTGGTGACGCGTGCGACTGTCGGGCATCTGGTGAGCTATGTCGGTCATAACTGTCACAGACGAGCTGGCCTGACCTGTCAGCGGCTGTCTCGCTGGCATGTGTCCGTGTTGTGTCGACGGCTGCGGCTTTGATTGCGCATCTGTCTCAGCGGACGATCCGATCGGCTGGCCGGCCCCGGGCGAGGCCGATGACGCTTCACGGTCACCGGCTCTGCCTGTCGAAATGGGAGCGGTGACGGGCGAAATGAGTGCGTCACCGCCGCCGCTGCGCCACTCTGCGCCGCGCCTCTCACGCCCCCAGGGGCCAGGAGGGGCAGGCAGTGCGCTGGAGGGGACGGGACGGGACGCGGCGTGACGGGAGGGGAGGGAGGGAGGGAGGGCGTTGATGCTCAGGTGACCGTGACAGTGTGCTGCATCATCATGCCGTGTTCCATCACGGTACCACGCCATTCCAGTGTCTCCGCCGGTCCGTGAAGGACACTGGTCACTTGGAGTTGTGTCACAGCCGCTGGTACCACGGCTACGTATTGGGCTAGGTTATGTTAGGCAAGGATGATGATTATTGGGGCTATTGTGGCTATGGGCACATCAGCTGGTTTTGTCACAGCGATGGTAGACGAGGGCTTCTTATGCCTTTCTATATGATTTGTAAAGCCATCACTCAAGGGTTCTAGTGTTTAGTTCGTCCGCCGTTTCCTTCACCGCCTTCGCTAAGCACCCCTTCTTCCGCCCTTTCTGCATCCTCCCTATTTCCTTCAACACGTACTCAGTTCCCTGTATGTTTGTCCCCTCGTCCGTCACGCCGTCGTCTCTTTCCGCATCGGACATGGTTAATATTCAGCCCTCGTGCAGGCGAGCTTTTGGCAACGGCTGGCTGATGTGAAGTGCCAACACGGATAAGGAAGCTGGAAGGATTGGGGATAGTCACCGAGCTTCGATGCTGATTTGTGGCCCATCTGTTGCTGTTCGGAGGGGGCGTTTATGGCGGTACTGCACCCGAATTCGCTCATTTTGCAGGTAACTGATGAGTGCAAATTGATCATCGTTTTAATAGCCGTCGCTTACCGTTTCAGCTAATAGGCTTTGACAAGCTGCGAGTTTGCACCTTAATTAAAAACCCGTCTACAAAATACATCAGTCATAAAAAGGACGTGCTTTCATTTCTGCAAATAGTTTTATAGTCCAAAACATAGTTTATCAACCAAACATTTATTTTGCTATTGAATGCAAAACTGCAGCACCGCCTTTGCAGGTGGTCGGATGTTGGGCTTTGTTCAACGCTGTGCACTCTGCCGCGGCTGGCTGCTGTGGCGCTCTGCATAACGCACCCATTCACATCGTGATGAGAAACTGCGCCTCATTCCCGACACTTCTCCGTCCACTCGCCTCTGCAGCTGCACCTGTGACACTCGGGACCCCGACGCGGCGAGTTTGCTGCAGTGCCACTCTGGGGCGGAGAGCCGGGCAACAGGTCCGTAAGCCGGGCGGTGCCAGTGCGTGGCGGCGACGCGAAGTTGCGCCGTAAAATGGGACAAACAGCGGCGTTCATCGCCGGCAAACGCGTCGTGCCCGTGCAGTTTTACGGACGAGTTTGCCACTTGGTTAGCAGTGGCTGGCGGCCTGACGCGACTTGACGAATTTTTGTCTGCCAACCAGTTTGCCGCCGCGTCTGCCGTCCGCAGGTATTCGGGAGAGAGATAAACAGGTCGGTATTTTGTAGTCACTCGGACTCCAAGGCCGCATCGCTGTTTGTCGGATATCACTATCCACTACAATGTAGTGCTATTCGGGTCATTGACCACTGATTGCTCTGCAGCCATTGCATAGTCAATTTTCACTCCCTTCTTCAGTGGTCGTCAGTAGAGCACGGGTCAGCTCTACGCTATCACCCGTGTCCGACCCTGTGGCCTGTCGGCGATGGGATGACCAGGACCACTGACCAGTGGTCGTGGCGCGCTGGGGACTGTGTGTGCCGTGTTTTGTACCACGATCAGAGGCGGCGCCACCAGATTTACCTGGGGGGGCAAAGTCGAAAGGGGGCCTCTTTTGCCCAGGGGCCTCCTCCCCCAGGGGGCCTCCCTGGCTGTAGGGGCCTCCATTGAGTTGGGGCTACCAAAGCGATGGCCGATGTTAATTTGCTTTTTTAAATGGTAACACATTGCGAGATCTAACCTATTGCTCTTCGGTATCTCCGAAATCGGAGCACCAAACATCAGATGGTCCCACTTTTATTGTTGATGCCTCAAACCCGCGCTTCTCTGCTCGCTACATGTTTCTGCGCGAGTGTGACTACGTTTTGTTAATGTCAAAAAATTGTGTTTTTCTTACTGGAATTAGCTATAGTTCGATGGTATACATACGGATTGGAATCACATATTGGGCACCTTAGGTTAATTTTTTCATTTATATTGTTTTATTTGATTTTTATCTTTTAATACCTATAAGATTGACTAACACAGCACTATCACAGACGATGTTGTGCTAATACAGAGAACCTGGAACAATACAATTACGAACAATACAAAGTCACCGAAAACAAAAATGTCGTCAAAGGAAGCGGGCGGTGCCTCCAAACGGCCCCATTCCCAAGCGTGGGAATGGTCTCCATTCCCAAGTGTTGAAAGGTTCAATGAAACGGCTGAAAAGGCGCGGTTACTAGATGGAGATACAGGGGCAAGGCTTATGGCATGCAGCCGATACCAACTTTAGAAGCTGGAGTTAGTTAAACTGAGGGGTACTTCTGCTGTCTATTGTTCATCTTTAAAAAACCAACGACACCAGTTTGGAAATCAAAGCTAATATCAAGATATTTATTTTTTATGTACCAAGCCCTTGAACTTTTAAAATAATACGCCGCGGAGCGGCGCGAAATTTTGAATATTATGCCCTGGACATGGCATTTATACATTAATCCGTCGCTTGCGTATATTGCGGGACTTGCGGACTCTAAACTGTTATTTTACCTTTAAAAGTGCTGTAAGAGTGATAAAGCTTAGGCCTTTTGCCCAATAAGATATAGATAAAGTATTAACTTTTAACAACACAATTAAATGTGCCGCAAACGCTTCTATTTTTAATACAGTTTTCACTCGTATACAATTGATTTTGTATTGCAAATGGCGCCGAGCGGTCGCGAAAAAATTTTGATTTTGTTGTCGGACAATGGTCTCATGTAAGCTTAGGATCAGACCAGGGGCGGATACAAGGGGAAGATGGCGATAGGGCTATACCCCTTGTTTATAGTTGGTGCTAGGTTAGATATATAAATTAACCAGGCGTTGGATCGCTCCCCCCCCCCTGAGCCGGGTCTCGCTTATGGTGCGCCCGTAGGGCGCGCCCGGAGGGCGCAACTTTTGTGTTTTGCGCACCCCCTCTCTGAAAATTCTGGATCCGCGCCTTAGATTAAAAATATATATAAATGTGACAATTGAAAAGGGCCTCCTCCAAATGAAGTCGGCCAAATCCGGACAGCTTAACGTATTATGGGTATTTTTAGGGGCCAATTTAGTGTCAGGGGCCTCCTTGCCTAGTATGGAGGCCTCTTGTCTAGTACCGGAGGCATCCTGTCTGTACTTGGGCGGAAGCCTCCTATTTAGTACTGGGTTTCATGTCTTTAATACTGGGGCCTTTCCTGATTCATCCCGTACGGGAAGTAGTACCGCTCCTGATTAAGTATGGGCCTGCCTGTCTAGTACTGGGGGCTCCTGTCTAATATCTGGGGGCCTTCTGTATAGTACATGGGGCACTCCGTTTAGTATGGGGCCTCCTGTTTAGTATGGGCCTATTGCTAGTACTGCGGTGCGCCTCCTTCTTATGACGAATGCCTCCCTTAACCCGTTGAGCAGGTTTCTGCTTCAGCTTATGGGCCTCCTGTTAACTGGGTCTCTCGCTGACTCAGTACGTGGAACGGACTATCCTGTTAAGTGTTTAGGTAATGCCGGGCTCTTGTAATAATACTGGGGGCCGTCTGTTTAGTATGAGAGTATCCTGTCTAGACTGGGGGGCCTCCTTGTCTGTCTAGTACTGGGGGGCCTCCTGTTTAGTATGGCTGACCTCCTTTCAATGCTGGAGGGCTCCTGTCTAGCACTGCACTGGGGACCTCCTGTTTTAAGCAACTTGCACTGCGGGACTCCTGTCTTAGCACTGCACTGGGGGACTTCCTGTCTAGCACTGCAACTTGGGGGCCTCCTGTTTAAGCACTGCCACTGGCCTGCCTCTCTAGCACTGCACTGGGCTCCTGTTCTGAGCACGTGCATTGGGGCCTCCTGTTTAGGCACTGCAACTGAGGGCCGCGCGTCTAGCACGTGCACTGGCCGGCCATCCTGTTATCACGTGCACTGGGGGCCTCCTGTCTAACACTGCCACTGGGCCTCTACTGTCTTAGCCACTGCACTGGGGACTCCTGTCTAGCACTGCACTGGGGGGCCTCTTGTCTAGCACTGCCACTGGGGCCTCCTGGTCTAGCACTTGCACTGGGGGCCTCCTGTTCTAGCACTGCACTGGGGGCCTCCTGTCTGTAGCACTGCACTGGGGCCTCCTGCTCTAGCACTGCACTGGGGGCCTCCATGTCTTAAGCCACTGCACTGGGGCCTCTGTCTAGACTGCACTGGGGGCCTCCTGTTTAGCACTGCACTGGGGCCTCCTGTTTAGCACTGCACTGGGGCCCCTGTTTAGCACTGCCACTGGGGGCCTCCTGTTTGCACTGCACTGGGAGGCCTTCCTGTTTAGCACTGCACTGGGGCCTCCTGTCTACACTGCACTGGGGCCTCCTGTTCTAGCAACTGCACTAGGGGCCTCCTGTCTAGCACTGCACTCGGGGCCTCCTGTTTAGTTACGGTGGCCTCCTGTTTGTATGGGGGCCTCCTGTTTAGTATGGGGCCTTCCTGTTCTAGTACTGGGCTTCTGTCACACGTGGCTTATGTCTAGCTACTGGGGCTTCTGCTAGTTAACGGGGGCCTCCTGTATAGTATAAAGGGGCCTTCCCTGTCAGTACTGGGGGCCTCCGTCTAGTACTGGGGGCCTCCTTGTTTTAGTACTGAGGGCCTCCCGTGCTAGTACTGTGGGGCCTCCTGTCTAGTACTGGGGGCCTCCTTGTTTTAGTATGTGGCCCCCTGTCTAGTACTGGGGGCCTAAAGTGGCCTCAGCAGGCTTTGCTTCATGTAGGAAATCTTGACCAGGAACATAAATTTCTTTCTTTTTGACAGTTGTGCCAGTGGGCACCTTTTTGTGATTAAGCCTCCGTTTGAAATTCTGAGGGTCAAAAAGATAATGTTTTGCCCCCCTGGCTGACGCCAGGGGGGGCAGCTGCCCCCCTGCCCCCCGGTGGCGCCGGGCCCCTGCTACACGATGCACTATTGCACTGAACAGTGAACACTATGCCACCGCTCTGCGCCCGTCTTGCAGTCGGACTGAGATCTGAGTTGACGAGATTCTACATTCCGGTCGGGTCGCGCCCCGTTCACCGTGAAAAGCTGAGACTAAGATCTTACTGACACAGTATACGGCGTAATCCCGCCAGATGACGAACACGACGGGAACAGGAAATACCCGCTCCGAGCGGCCCCTCGTCATGATCCGAGCAACACGGCTTGTGGGCGCGACTGGACAGTGGGCAACTCCAAACTCAGTGCAGCTATAATGGCTCTAAATTCAGTAACTAATGACACGTGTAAGTGTCGGGCGAGAGATAAAAAGTTCTACAGACCGCTGACATATGTGAGCGAGTTACGGCGGTCAACAGCTAACCGGTTGTGGGAGCAAAAGATGTCTGGGGAATCTGGTAGACATGAAGAAAAACGATAAAATTGTTGAAGCTGCAATGCCAGCCAGGTCCAAATTCTTCTTATAAGTGAGGTGTTGCCGAGCAGAATTGAAGTCGTTCTACTTTAAGTGCCTTTTTCTCAGAGACAATATCGTTCAAAGCGGTTTTTAGCAAAGTGAAGTTATTTTTCAAAACCATAGTTCAATGTTCATAAGAAAAATGGTTCGCTAACTTCTGATTTTTTACATGTTATCCAATATCCACTTTATCTTCTCACGGCCATACAATATCCGGCCCGTTTCAATCGCGCCTATGTCTAGGACCGCACCGTTATGAGAACGACATTACATCACTGATAGGACGTCGCGGCGGCGAGCAGCGGCCTGGCTCCGTCCGAAACACACGTGTGTCGTGCCGTTCCCATATAGAGGTGGGCCTGGCCGCTATCTTATCTTGGTGCACGGTGTCGCGCCGCGGCTGTGAAGGGCACGGCTGCACCACGGCCACTTCCCAAGACACCGCGCCGATCTTAGGTGGTAGTTAGGAGTGGTGAGTGGTGACTGCACTCAAACCTTCGGTGTAGGTCGCGTGTAGGTATCGCTGGAGGTCGCGGTACATATTTCGATGGAAATATTTGAAAACACATTATAATAAAACGTCTCCGGTAGCCTGTCACATGCCGCGCCGTTCGTTTTCCTCCAGCTGCAACGTGTAACATCTTGTATATGATGAATATAAACACCTATATTAGTGTGACGTGGCCCCAATAGCTTATCATCATTAGGTCATGGATACCGCCGGGTCATGCCGGCCATTTGCCATAGTTGCACGCCCCCGCGCGTCTGCCGGCGATAACATCACCTGGGGCGAGGTCGCGACCCTCCACCCGCCGAGGCTGCGGACACCAGCGCAGACACGGGCGCTGAAGCCTCGCTCTGGGCCGGGCTGGCTGGAGCGGCTGGGGGCCGAGGCCGGCGCTTTGAGAGCAGTCGCCGCTGCCTGCCGCAGGCTGTGTGACGTCACGGGTCGGGTGTCAGCTGGCGAGTCCGGCGGCACGGGCCACACGAGGAGCGGCCGGATAGGGGACCGGGTCGGGCCCGGTCATAGGATACTGGTCCGGCTGGCGGCTAGAACCGCGCGCGCCTTGTGGTATGCATGCAGTGTGCGCGTAAACAGGCACAGCGTTGCAGTGATGACTGGGGGGGGGGTTAAGGGCGAAACGATCCAAAAACGGGAGTTTGAGGGGGGGGGGAATTTCACAAAGTCTCACACAATTCTGAAAACTTATCTGATTTCGCTTGCTTATTATGCATTGGCAGCTGATTTAAAGCAAATTTTACTCAGTTTATGTTGCTTGGATTTCTTTCTAGATCATGAAATGTCATTTTTTGCCGATTTCGGACGGTTTGGGGGTGGGGGTGGGGGCAATTGCCCCTTTTGCCCAACCGTTGATCCGCCTCTGGCTGAGTGAATAGTGATGCTAATACTGATGCTGATGTAATGCTGATGCTGATGGTATGCTGATGTTGATGGTATGCTGATGTTGATGGTATACTGATGTCTGATGTTGATTGTATGCTGAGGGTATGCTATGCTAATACTGATGGCATGCTAACGCATACCGTACCCACCTAGATGTCAATATGGTGGTATAGTTAACCATGAACATTGACTTCCGGGCGCAAATTGACCAAAGGTGTCGGCGCGCCCTAAAACCCCAATAAACAAACAAATAAAGAACATCACTACCAACACGTGGGTCCGTGGCAGTGACCTGACGGAGAGACAGGCGCTGACGCGCTGTTTATTTACTACGCCGCACCAGCAGCCGGCAGTGCTGGACCTCGTCTGATGACGTGGACAGGTCGCTGCCAGCGTCCGACTGACCGCCCTGACGATATCTGAGCTGTCGCTGCGGCCGATACCGTCCGATACACGGCACCCCGCACACAGGGGCGCCGTTTGCCCCGGCCGCGCACGCTGTTTGGTCCCGTGATGGATCTGGGTGTAACGCGAGCAGGGCAAACAGAGCGACCAGGCGGCACGGCGGCGGCGGCGGCGGCGGCGGGAGAGACTGGCGGCAGAGACTGGTTTTTGCGACGTGGCTTGGTGTGAGTCGGTCGCCTGGGTCAGAGCAGACTGGCTTGTGTGGTAATTGCAACAGGGTACATGCGGTGTGCCCCATATACATTATACTTAATTTCACGGTACAGATATTCTGATGATTTTGCTTTTTATACAGTTGAAAATGTTGGTCAAGTGAATCGTTTTCAACACATGCTAAACATTTGAAAACACTTGCGGTTAATGCACTGAATACACAAAGGGTGAAATCCATTTGAAATCAGTTGTATTAAATTCCGCTTCCCCGGTCTACCCAAATTCATAATTATAGCTTTTAGTTTCCAGTTTCCACGATATTCCTGAACACGGAACCATGAGCATCAAGCTGCCACTTTTAATAAGCGCCGCCGTAGGTCCATCATGCGGATCCGTTCGTGCACATAACAAACAACACGCCCATAAAAGCGTCTCTAGCTATCGCTTCCATTACGATTTAGATGCATGATAAGGGCCGCAGCATTTACGACGGGCGCGATATTGCTTCGGCGAATGCCGTTAGCTGGCAGTTACAGCCCTTGACGCCGAGTTGAAATGAGAGCACAATGACAGCACCGCGGGGATGTTTGTGGTGTTCTCTATAAGTTAAACAGTTTTTGTGACAACACGGGACATTTATGCATTAGTGAGTTGAAGGCGTCGCACAATCGAAGAGATGGATGCAAAAACATGGGCGAATGTGACTAGTCATTCTTAGCTTATTACGTCACCCCTAAGCCCTAATCACTCACATCAGTACAAACGACTTGGTAAGTGCGAACTTTTGTGGACTATTGCTGTATTTGTCAAGCTTACTAGATGCCTCCGTTGCGGACCGAAGCCGCTCATTCGCCGCTCCCGCAGGTCTTAAAGGCTGGGAAGCGGTAAAGGACTGACCAATTAGGGAAAACGGGCTAATTTCGTCATATAATTATGTTTACTTACGTATCTTCAGAAAATGTGACACTGGGCGGATCCAGACACTTGTTCCGTGAGGAGCTATTTTTGAGCAAAGGTGTATTCCATTTCTCTTCCTGATCTGTGGGTCAACTTATTTTGGTATTCGAGCTTAAAAATGCCACTTTTTTAGAGGGATAAAAAAAAAATACAAGAGCACTATCAACTTAGCTGTCTGCGAGCGCGGTCCAAGGTCATGTCATATAGGTATTAATAACGTTTATCTCATACAAACTCGCTGGGGAGTCACCGATAATTATTGAATTGGTGGCCGGCTGAAATTATGACAAAATACACCCCATTATTATTATTGTATTGCAACATATTTAATGCATATTGCCATTTTTTATTTGATATTTATATATTTAGCGTCGTGCGCGATTTTTTCGGGTTTGACTGATCAAACCCAAAAATATAAGCAGTGGCGGATCTCGTAGAGGATATGAGACTAAAAATGCCTATCATATAATTCAGCGTTACAATGAACCGAAGACGATGGTAATGGGATCGTTATGATGATGGCCACCGATGTGACGCCGAGACGTGGCGTGATAATGTTGATTTGAGGTAGTTGAAAACAAAATTGCCATATTGGAACCAGATCGTAATTGGAGCCAGGCCTCAGGTAACCCTTTTCCTTGTCGCACAGCTCGGTTTGATGAAAAATATTTAAATAAAGATAGTTTGCATACACTTGGGCCTTGGGTTGTTAATCACGATGACCGATGGCAGTCAGCACTCAATAGTTCGTATAATAAGAACGGCTGTACCTATACATACATCTGTATCAAACTGTAACAAGCAACTGGGGCATTTCACGATAGATCGACAAAGGCATAACACCACAATTTTTTATTTTTGTCTGTCATTTGGTCTATGTATTTATTATAGGCGAGGAAGCCAGGTGTGCCAACGAAAAAATCCGGGCAGTGGTTTTCAAGATATAGTCTCAGGTACTTTTCGGTCACTCAGCGTCTTGCTACATTTGGCAGCTCGTACTTCACAAAGCATCATAGTTACGACATCAAACCTTGCTATTGAAAGCACTTGCATACCAAAAATTATTAAAAGAAGGTCACGTGTCAGGTCACTGTCAGGCCAAAGATCACAATTGAGATATTTAAATTTTTGGGTCATACTTTCCATCCAAAGCCATAGATTAATACAGCTAACGCACAAAGCGCTTTCAAATGTATACTGCATCTCCCGCATAAAGTACAAGTGAATTTGTAAGCAAAGGTCAAGATCAAAATCAGGTCTTAACCCGCGCACTGCAGGGGGGGGGGGGTTGATTTCCGCCCCCCTCATGTTTTTCCGGAGTAATGGACAAACGGCGGCGGCAGCGCCGCCAAAACTCGTAGCACTTATTTGGGCATCATTACGCGACACATTAAGAAAGTTTTTGCTTGAGTCATCTGCAGGTCAGTGTCCCACAAGATTTCATGTCAAGTGACTATATCTTCTCAAAAAATGTTTGTGTTCGTGCCAAGCCACTATTTCTTTCCCGAAATGTTGAAACTGGCCAGACAGTTTATAGCGATATACACTACCTACAATTCGTGTACTCGGATTTTTCGGTGGGTATCGATGACCAAAGGTCAGATCAACTTGGTCTGACCTCTCCATTATAAGCGAATAGAGAGGAACCAGATGTAAGCTAAAGTCCGGAAATCATATAAGATTCTTCTTTCAAAATTTCTGATAAAAGAAATGTTTCAATACAAGACATTTTGGATCAAGCTTATTATATTTTCTCCAATAATCTTCGATCGTTATATTAATTAAATGCGTCTGTGGATGACCTAGGTCGGACAGATTGATCTCAGAGTATCTTCTACAAGCTCATCTGAGGTCATCTAGTATCAGCACATGATTTGCTAATAACTACTTGATAGAAAGAGATTAGATACTAGCAGTTGACACCACTGTTTTAGACTGTTCTGGCCGCATTGCCCCATATGCATATACCTACCTGGGTCACCAAATGGCGCTTGACCCTGAGGTGCAAGATTTTGAAGTTGACCTGAACAGTCACCGTGTAAATATTTCAAAGCGCCTCGATGAGACAAACCGGTAGGTCGTCAACAGCATTTTCCTATCTTTTTAGCGACATGCTATTCACGAAAAACTTGTTTTGCTAAAAATACCTTTTGTTACCTTTCATGACCTTCTGGGCCTTAACTATTGATCTGTAGCTCAATTTTGAAGAGACGGAAATGCGATGGCAAATTTCAATAGTATCTATTACTTTTTTAATCGTTTGCCCTAACATATCATGTTTCCGAGATTAACTGAATTGTCTTCTGGAAAGGAAGTCCCTTATTTTTTTAATCGTTTTGCTCCTCTAGCTTCTAGTTTCCGAATAATGGGTTCTGGAAAGGAGTCCTAGAAACCGGAAAATTCTTACCTTTGGTGGGCCACTTATGACCTTCAATTTGTGACCTGATCCAAAAATGGACTAAATACTTTCGGCGATAGAGCTGTCTTAGAGCTATCTAATGCCGTTTTCTGCTTGTCGCTACGTTGCCCGTTAGTTTTCGAGATCTCACAGGGGGCGGAAATAAGCCCCCCTGTAATCGGGGGCTTCTGGAAAGGAGTCCTAAAACCGGAAAATCTGACCTTTGGTGACCACTGATGACCTCAATTGTGACCTGATCCAAGAAAGGACTAAATACTTTAGATAGAGCTTGTCTAGAGCTATCTAATGCCGTTTTCTGCTTGTCGCTACGTTGCGTAGTTTTCGAGATCTCACAGGGGGCGGAAATCTGTAGTCGGGGGTTTCTGGAAAGAAGTCCTAAAATCGGAAAATCGGACCTTTGGTGACCACTGATGACCTCAATTTGTGACCTGATCCAAAGAAATGACTAAATACTTTCGATAGAGCTTGTCTGGAGCTATCTAATCTGTTTTTCTGCTTGTTCGTACTTGCGTAGTTTTCCGAGACTCACAGGGGCGGAAATCACCCCCCCCCTGCAGTTTCATTTCGGCGCAACCCCCTGCAGTGCGCGGGTTAAAAGCGTCACTGTCGGCAATATGTCTCGAAGTGCATGCGAACACATGTTTTAGAGGTTACTTACACGTATAATTCGTATTAGAAGCTATTTTTTACAAACTAACACCATTAATGGTCAAGGTCAGGTTCCATTTAACCGCGCGGGCGTAGGGGTTGCAGCCGAAACGCGCGGCGTAGGGGGGGGGGTAAATTTTACCCAACCCCCCTCGTTTCTCCGGAACCAATTAACCGCAGCCGCAGACGCGCAAGGCGGCGATCGGAAAGCTCTAAACCGCGCACTGCAAGGGGGGTTGATTTCCGCCCCCCTCATGTTTTTCCGGAGTAATGGACAAACGGCGGCACGCAGCGCCGCCAAAACTCGTACACTTATTTGGGCATCCATTACCCACACTTAAGAAAAGTTTTGACTTGAGGTCATCTCAGGTCAGGTCACAAGTTCATGTCAAGTGACCTTATCTTCAAAAATGTTTGTGTTCGTGCCAAAGCCACATTCTTTTCCCGAAATGTTTGAAACTTGCAGAAGTTTATACAGATATCAGTACCTACAATTCGTGTTTCTCGGATTTTTCGTATCGGTGACCAAAGGTCAGATCAATTTATTGACCTCCCCATTATAAGTGAATGGGAAAATATATAAATTCTTCCTTTTCAGAAAATATGCATTGGATCAGGCTAATTATTTCATAATCATGTTATTTTAGCTCTGTCTGGATGACCTAGGTGCGATTGTTTCTCAGAGATCTCTACAAGGTCATCTGAGGTCATCTGAATCATCAGCAATGATTTGCTAATAACTTCTTGATAGAAAAGAGATAGGAGCGATTAGTGACACCAATTGTGTTCGTCTAGTCTGGCCGCGTTGGAACCCGGCCACGAATTGCATATATAGTGATCTACCTGGGGTCCCACCCAAATGACCTTGAACCTGAGGTCAAATTTTTGAAGTTGACCTCTTTACCAGGCACGCGTATATATGTTTCAAAGTGCATCATGAGACAAACACGATGCGTCAAAATGTTTACCCTATCTTTCTTAGGTTAATTGCTATTCACGAAAAACTATTTGCTAAAAAACAGTATGTTTGACCTTTCATGACCTCTGGAGCCTAAAATATTTTGATCTGAGATCCACTTTGAGGACAAATACCCATATATAAATGCATCAATATCCAATGGCATGATGTCTCTCTAATCGTTGCTCCTAGCTTTCATTAGTTTCCGAGATAATCGGGGGTTTCTGAAAAGAGTCCTGAAAGAGTTCCTAAAACCGGAACATTCTGACCTTTGGTGACCACTGGTGACCCTCAATTGTGACCTGAATCCAAGAAAAATAACTGAAATACTTTCGATAGAGCTACTAGAGCTATCGTAATGCCGTTTTCCGCTTGCGCTACGTTGCGTTAGTTTTGGAGATCTCACGGGGGCGGAAATCAACCCCCTGCAGTTCAGTGTTCGGCGCGAACCCCCCTGCAGTGCGCGGGTTAATGAGACGAATCGAATGGCATTACTCTAAATTTTTTCAAGTTAGGTTCAAATGTTCAGTCACGTCAGGTCATATGGAAATTTCGAGTTAATTGATATAATGGTTCATTACGTTTCAATATATTCCTTTTGCTTAAAGACTATCAATGCACATACAGCTCTCCAAAGGTGTCAATACATATCCTGCATTAAGTAAAAATGAATTTGCATGCATAGGTCAAGGTCACAAAAGGTCACAAAAGGTCACTGCCACCAAGAGGTCAACGAAAGTCTTGTAACACTTGTTTTAGGGGTTATTTTACACGAAAAAATCGATATCAACAGCCTTTTTTTACAACTTGACCCAATAAATGGTCAATATCAGGTCATCTAAGGTCAAAACTGGAAACTGACTAATATGAATAAACAATGCATGTTTCTAGGGTCAGTTTTGTCTCATAAATACACAAAGTATATTTATATATCTGAACCAGGTCAAAAAATAAAAAATACAGTTATTTTGGAAAATTACGTCATTAGCTACTTATGCTTGGAGAGCAATCAGTCACTGAAAAATGAAGATATTATTTTGAAATTTGGTTTGGGTATTTCTTACACTTAGTTCTCGTATATATATATATTCCGGTTTTTGAATATCTTGGAAAATTTAAATTTTTGGGAAATTTCCGAAAAAAAAAGTTTTTTGGATTTTTTGGGGTCAAAACCCCCTCCTCCCATTTTGGAAATCCGAGATTGCCATTTTGTAGAGAATTAAATGTCCGTCCCAGGATAGTTTTGCGTTTGTAATTTGCAGTTAAGCTATGTTTTCTACGATGCATCAAACATGTATCGTTATTCAACCCAAAATAACTAAACATGACGTCATCAAAACGTCATTATCTCCCAAAGTTCTAATTTATTTTCAATGAATTTGTTAAGGAAGACGTGAAATTGATGCGGAAAAAAGGACTAAAAATTGGACGTTGTTATTTGTAACAGTTTTCAAGTAATTGCGGAAATACGGAGGCGGGGGAGGGGGGGTAATATTTACCCCCCTACGCCGCGTTGGTTAAGGTAATATATTGCAATTGATCGAACTAAATAAGCTAGGCTTGTTTATTAAACAGCTTTATCTCAGAAATACAGCGATGACATTTATTTGTCTGCGTCTAGTCCACAAAAGCCAAAAAAGCAATAAAAATACCGGGCCGGTAGAACCCGGTAGTACCCGTTAATATGTGTTTATGAATTTGATTATAAAAATAAATCTATCGGGAAATTTCGCATTGTTAAAGCAGATAATTGTAAATGAATTAATTAAGTTTTAATTGATACCAAAAATATCTGGGAAAACCCGTGTTCCTAGACTCAAATACCCAAAGCACGAAATATTACCGGGTACTTCCGGGTACTACCGGGAATAAATAAATCCTTCGGGAAAACTGTTATTTTTTAGTAATGTGAGAATTTCCCCAGTTTGAAGGGAATAGGGTAAATACAATATAATAACTAAAACTACAGCTGGACAGTGAGGCTGTGCAATGCCACCGCATTGCAATAATGGTTGATTTTGTATTACTTTCTTGTATGCTTCATCCACATTATGGCCTCATACATTGCCACTGCAGACATTCTCAATTTCACGTAATTCCGGCTGATTGCTCAGTGCACTGTGCACACTTATCAAGTTCCCTGTAAATAACTCATTTCACCATAACACGCATGGACGCCATATTAACACCCAGTTGTGGCCTTCAAACTTTGTTTGACGGCACCATAATGTAAAAGGAAAGCACACTTTCATACTGTTCAGCTGAAAAACACAAATTCAAAAATAGGCTGCTTCATATTTATCAAGATATTTGGTGTGTTTTGATGATGAGCCAAAGAGCCAAACAAGTGACGGTTTTTCCGGTCTGCCAATAAACATGTGTGTTAGAATTTAATCATCGCTAGTACAAAATTCTGATATCTACGTTGGACCGTGCAGGAAAGGGTGAGGGTGGAGCAAACCTTATACCGGCGTTCGCCCCCAATGATTTTTGTCGAAAATCAACGATCGTGTGCTCTTGTTAGGTGACCTTGAGGTCTGTCAATGACACGGATGGTCATCGAAATGTACATGCAATCGAAACTGAATATTATAATCGAGCTAGGAACGTAAATGAAACATTATATATATATAATAGACAAATGAGTTCACAATTACAAATCAGCATATAAATGTCCTAAGAGCAACCAGAATCCAAAAACGTCATCTCAGGTCATCGGAGGTCAGTGACCTCGGATGACCTGTGAAAGAGCATGACCCCCGTGCAACATATAATTATGTAAAATTGATTTTAATTTAAAACAATCAGTTCACGAAATGTCTAGGAAACTGCCAGAGGCAAAAACAAGTCATCTCAAGTCATCGGGAGATCACATCTCATTTAGCAAATATGTAATAATTGTAAACCATGGAACACCTGTGCATATATGCTACTGAACATCAAACACTTTGAAACCACACAAGTCTCAAGCATTAATACTACGGGACGCCTGACATGACCTTTAGAACAGGTCATAGTTAATTTACCATATGCCGAGCAATGTAAAAAGCATTAGCGCGTGGAGTGTGGTATTTTCTGCATTACGCACTGGCATACCGCACTGCCGACATATGGTAAAAGACTTACTGAACTCTGCTGTGTATGTAGATATAATCTCGGCGTTTTTCATTAAAAAAATGACTCGATCACAAACATCTACATACCAGCATCGTTTAGTAATGCTTAGGTTCATGAGGTGTAGACTGTAGGTGTTAATTCAAATTCTTCAAAAGTAGAGCACCTATTGCAAGTTTCAACGCAATCAGTTGATCATTACGCGTGTTATTCCGAAGCAAACGACCCCTGCACTGGCGATGTCTAAGTGCAATAATTCATTATTATATTTAAATGTAAATAAAAAAATCACAACCAACTCGGATGACTGCCGCCTTTGACGCATCGACACGTACCGAATGATTACAAAGTTATATAGGAAACTTAGTTTTACCTACTAGCCCGGGGCAAGGGCTTAAACTAGTCTCAAACTGTCTTCGGAGGGGCATCCATTTTTTGCACACTTAAAGGAAATAGTTCACATTGAAAGAACGTCAAAAATCTTAGAAATTATTGAGAGAAGCTAGAAGTTAATTATCATGTCACTAGAAAGCCATCAAAATATATATTTACGCGGAAAAAGCAAATTATATTGTCAGTTATTTGGTTCAAACTCAACATTTTTCCCTAAAAAAAATGCGAAATCAGCTGTCTGAGGAGCACGCAACGTCATCGATTTAGTGAGGGATCGCGTCGTATACATGGTGGTACTTGGCCAAGTACTTGTTGAAGATGCCGGAAAATACGACAATTTGAAAACCATCACAGTACTCTTGCTTAACCCGCCGCCGACGGGTGTTTAGACACCCCCCTCAGTTTTTCCCTGGATATCGGCGAAAACGAGACGGCGCGTAGCGCCGCCAAATTTCAGTACCTGTTGCGGATCATCTTTTGTACAGCTTCAAAAAAGTTTTGACAATAGGTTCATGTCAGGTCAGGGTCACCAGGCTAGTCAAGTGACACCCACCTCCGAAAAAAGTTTGCGGATTCCACCAAAGCCACAGTTTTAGCGGATTTGGTTTCGTACTTACAGGGTTATAAATAAGGATCATGGACTATCTAAAGTTTGTATAATCTCGTGATTTTTCGATATCGGTGACCTAAGCGTCAGGTCAATTTCCTACCTCCCACATTATAAGTGAATGGGAAAATAAACAGATGCGCTTCTTTATTCTGAAAGTATGCATTGGATCAGGCTGATTATTTCAGAATCATGTTTTTTTAGCTAAATTTCTGACCCATGACCTAGGTGCGATTGTTTCTAACAAGATCTCTACAAGGTCATCTGAGGTCATTTGAGGTCATCAGCAATGATTGCTAATTAACTTTATCTGGATATTAATAAAGATAGAGACGAGCGGAGACATCACTGTAATTTGTAGCGCTGTCCGCGCCCCAAAATTGCAACATTGGACCTATCCCTGGAGTCACCTAAAGACCTTGACCTGAGGTCAAATTTTGAAGGTGACCTTACGAAGTCATCATATATATGTTTTCAAAAGCGTTCTTGACGAGAGGAAACTATCGAGTGTTTCAAATTCATAATATGTGTCATTTAGATAAAATCTGCTATTCAGGGGAAAGCATATTTGAAAAAAACTGCACTTGTTTTTGGACCATTTGGATGACTCTGGAGCCTACAACTATGTTTGATCTGAGCTCAAAAGATTTGGAAAGCCATAGGTGCCTCTCTCAAATTCAAATATCTATATAATGCTTCTTTACTTGTTTACTCCTAGCTATCATAAGCTTCCGAAGATATTTGGGGAATCTGGAGCTATGTCCTAAACTGGAAAATTTGAGCAAAATTTTGACCCTTTGATGGACCTCTGGTTGACTTTAATATTGACCTGAGAAAAATGTTCACCGGGAAAATAGTTTCCAAATACCCTTTTGTACGAGCCATCTGAACGGGATACTTTTGGTTAATGTCTAGGTCCCATAGGAGCCCGAGTTAAGAAGAGGAGGGGTGGGTCGAATCTACCCCCGCCCGTAGGAAGGTGGCGCCGAGCACCGGCCCGGCGCGGGTTAAGTAGGTATTCGTCAACTGTATATTTCACTATTTAGTCCCGCCCTCCTGATTACTCTCAGATCGGGGGAGCGACTGGCTTTCTGACCTATCCCGGTAGTGTGAACAGCCGGGTTTCGAGTCGCTTCGGCGCCGCTATTTTGCTCCTGACTGGGATGGCCTGCGGTCAGTGGCTAGCGGTCGCACTGAACGGTCATGACGTCAGTAGAGCGGACGGACCGCTGTCCAAGCATGTTGGCACGTTAAAACTTTTCGTTCTTAATTTCTGCCGACCAACAGGAATTGTACGATCGGGTGGTGGGGTCAGGGCATTGCGCAACAAGCTCATGCTTTAGCGTGGTCCTGACACCTCGAAATCCATCCAACAAAACAGTTTGTGACTAATTTATTTTAACAAAAAAATGGAAAGTGTAGTGCCGCCACCGTCGCTCACTGTCCGTGCTCTGGGGTGTCCGTCTGGATTATGTGTCACAAGGTCATGCACGGTCATACACACACTGGCGTACCGGTCTCGCCGGTCGGCTCCCTATCACTCAGCGGTGCTGGCGCCGCGGGCGGCCAATCAAACAGCGGCACGCGCGTACTGGTACGAGGTGGGGTTCGGTGAGTGGGGGACAGATCAACAATTTGTACCCGAGCCTGGAACGTTCAGGCCAGCGCTGAACGTTACACATACGCTACAGAACGTTGCTTAACAAATGCTTTATTGCAAAAATAAAGCGATTTCGTCGATAAATGTTTGACATATAGTGAAATAAAATAAGTCACTACAGACGATTCTGACACCAAAATAACCTAAATAACCTTTAACCCGCGCTTGACCGGGGGCGGCAAATAGTGCGCCCCTGTCGAATACTCGCGATAACTTACAAACCGTTAATGATATCAACCTGAAACTTTCAGTACCTTCCTCCACACCAATTGTAAATCAGTTTTAAAAATGTGAAACGTTTTAATATGTATTGTTAAACTTTTTAGTTTTGTATTGTCTTGTGACCACACGTTTCTTGAATTTTGCGATAAAATTACTTAAGTTTTAAACAGCTGTAAAATGTTTGCATTTTATGAAACACTTACTAACATAAAAAATATAAAAAAAGATATTACATGAACAAAATGGGTTGAAAGAATACGAAGGTGCTGTTCTCCGAATTCAATTATCTATTGTGCATAACTAGTTGAGGTTTTTTGGATATATACAATATTTTGCCAATCAGTAGGAGCATCCCTTGTCTTCCGTTCTCGACGTGTTTCCAAAGCATAGTTAGTGCAGCGCAAACTACAAGAGATCCAACTTTTACAACTCATACATATGTTGCAGGTTTTTTCGATGAGTGTGCCGGCCACTGCTACCAACGTCTGGCCAAACGCGTCAACTACGCCGATGCCGAACAGCAGTGTGCCGACCTTGGAGCCTATCTGGCGGTGCCTCTCTCATCCGCCGAGGGCCAGTGTGTCATCGAGCTGGCCGCAGGCGCAAGCGTCTGGATCGGCTTCGATGTTTTAATGATCGTGTTACTGAGGGAGAATACTTCCGAGCGGACGGGCAGGGCGCGCTGCCGCTGGAAGACGGATTTTGGGCGGATAAAAAGCCTAGCAACAGCTTTGACCAGGACTGCGTGGTGATGTGGATCCCAGCCAGCGGTTACAAAGGGTGGAACGACCAAGACTGCGGCAATGCTAAACGGCCAGTGTGCCAGCTGAATGGCTAGTTTACGACTATTTCAGTCGTAGCGCCTTTGGGGTCATTCTCCCGCGCGGTGTTCTTTATTTTATTTTGTTTAACTTGATCTTGCTAGAAGAACACTTTAGCGGACTGAGACTCGCTCGAAGTTGATAAAGTATGATGTAGCATTATAAATATGCATCATCATAGCTTCTCTTGAGTTGGTCTCAAACTGCAGTTTAATTATGTTTGCATTGGCGTCTGTCTCGTACGGCTGCATGGCTGAATGTGAATGAAAAGTGTTTTGAATAAAACAGCATTAGTTTGTTTATAAATGGCGCATGCTTCTTTTCAAAAAGTGTTATTTTAATTTAATTCGAAGAAAATAAAATTCGTCTGTTATTTCTGGGACACCCTGTATAAAACGTTTTTCACCTCCCAAATTAACATATGTGATATGTCAATGCAATACAAATGAGGTGCGTCATAGCGATATCGGCGGCTACACAAAAGTGTATGTTTGAAGTCACGTTGCATACAAACAAACCAATTCACTGGCGAACCAATGCTACACTTGCATGCTATGAACATTTGTTTTCACCATGGTCCGTATACATTTGTTTTCATGTATGTTTCGCCCCATGTCGCGCTAGCAGGCCGTTATCGCCCACAGTGCGGTGGTATCAACTTCTTGACACCGGCTGGCCCCGGTCCGGTCGTGGGATAAAGTTGTTGATCTTCGATTTTGCCCATTTTCTACCATTCATATATATTTAATACTAGCTGGGATTCCCGGCGTTGCCCGGGCAATTTATTACCTAATGTTAGCAATAATGACACACTTGATGTATTTTTTAAGTGGTGCGTAGTTCAGCATAACTTGAAAAAATGCATACCCCAGTCACGTCCAAAGATTACACTTTCCATGCTATAAGAATGTTGACAATACTGACAACAAAGAGCACTACTTGAACAAATGCGTGGGTTCCCAGCTTAATCTATCAAGTTGCCGAAAAACGCAGCTCAGTTGCTGAAAACTTCCCCCGAAACACCAATCACGCTCAGTATTAATTGGAGCATAAATTGCTGCCATGCCGTTATGTGAGCATATCGAACCTACCTAACCTTTATCATATCGCTGCTGATGGAGCATCTTGGTTCGGCATAGAACATGGCCTAGTGATTTCTGCCTATCCCAGGCAGAGGCCTCGAGACAACTTCGCCATGGTTGAGGGGCCTCCGAGACAACTTCGCCATCGGTGGGGTCAAAATTACCCCCCCTTTCTTAACTCGAAAACTGAAAAGGTAAAAGGACGCGGAAAAGAAAACGTCGAAAGCTCTCAACATGTACAGTTTGAAGGTACGAGAGACCTAATTTTTAGAAAGAACTAAAGTTTCAATATGAGGTCGCTACAGGTCATCATAGGTCAACTTTCACAGTTTTTTACTTTGCTTCGAACAACCCGTATGTCTCGTGAACTATTATAGATAGGAACAATCGGAGATAGCAATAGAAAACTCATTAAAAATGTCATCTGATTGGGTGTCCTCAAATTTGAGCTCAAATAAATATATAAGGCTCCAGTCATCGAAGGTAACAAATGCAGTTTTTTGGTAGAATTTGTTTTCCCGAATAACTTTGTATCTAAAAAGGATAGAGCAATGATTTTAACACCATCGTGTTTGGTCTTGTCAAGGCGCATCTCAATGCGAAGATATTATACATGGTAGAACTGGTAAAGGTCACTGTCAAAATTTGACGCAGTCAAGGTCATTTGGTGACCCAGATAGGTCATGGTAAAAATATTTCATTATATATAAATATTTGCTGAGCTGACCCCAGCTGAAGAAGTTCTCCAGGACCGGCTGGAATCACCACATCCAACCTGCTATGGAATTACCTCAGGCCAGTGGCCCGGCGGCGCCGTCTTCCACCTCATCGACCGATCGCAGGAGGACCTTCGCACCTTCATCCGGTCCCTCCAGAGTGAATGACGAGTGGCCACTCTGAACGTGAGCACACTTTGGAGGAAGGTGTGGGACAGAACCCCTTCTCTTCTTATGGCATAGAAGGGAGCACAAGCCAAGGCTGTCCTACATTTCGGCGCGCCACGGTACTCCACAGGCGTTCATCGGCCCGACCATGGGCGGAGTTTTTCCAAATAAGTTGTTGGGGCAAACTCAAATCCGTAAAGACACTTTGATGAGCTTTGATAGAAAGTCATCAGCGCGCTAACCTGCAGAGATAGAGTGACTTAGCGCGCTAATGCAAAAAGCAGTGAATTGTTTTCTGCAATCAACCCCCCCTGCAGTTCGTGTTCGGCGCGAACCCCCTGCAGTGCGCGGGTTAATGGCCTAAACATACTCCAAAATACTTCAATCAAGGCATAAACTAAGATGAGCACCGCCCATGAGCAGTACCTCCCACCCTCTGATATCTGATACACGATGGCTGGATCAGCCAGTGTCCTGAGTATGAGGATTATGCCGCACCCGTGTTGGTCCTGCAGTGGGCAAAATCAAGTCATGCGGCGAGCGTCTGCTCGTTCACCCTATTCGAGGGACACTTTTATCTTGCATTATTTGAAGTCGTTTGCAGTGAACCATTACCAATTGATATCGTTTATTCACCTACCCAAAGACATTGCAAGTTTTATTATGGAGAAAAATGAAAGTATCATGGCATACATTCAAGGCTTTTTCAGCAAGCAAGATTTACAAACAAAAAACGCACGATACGCACACACATGCAGGCGCGCTTCCTCGCGCGCCGGGCGCCGCACAGATCGCCGCTTGACTCAGATCAGAACCAGCGCGGCCGGTCTTGGTTTGTTGTTTTTCAGCGAGTCGGTATCGACGCGCTAGACGGGCGTTGCTTAGCTCCATGCTAACGGGGTGACGCAGGAACCAAGGAGGCTCGAGTCTAACTTCCCCGACAGCACTGCTTCGTTGTCATCCATACATAATACCTATTTTTCATGCTACATCATACTTGATCAACTTCGAGCGAGTCTCAGTCCGCAAAAGTGTACCTCTGGCAAGATCAAGCTAGATTAAATCAAATAGAGCACATCGCGCGGGACAATGCCCACAAATGCGCCACGACTGAAATAGTCGTAAACTAGCCATTCAGCTGGCACATTGGCCGCTTAGCATCGCCGCAGTCTTGGTCGTTCCACCCTTTGTAGCCGCTGGCTGGGATCCACATCGCCACGCAGTCCTGGTCAAAGCTGTTGTTAGGCTTTTTATCCGCCCAGAATCCGTCTTCCAGCGGCAGCGCGCCCCGCCCGTCCGCTCGGAGGTATTCTCCCTCAGTGGCGCGGTCATCGAAGCCGATCCAGGCGCCTTTGCCTGCGGCCAGCTCGATGACACACTGGTCCTCGGCGGGGGAGAGGGGCACCGCCAGGTAGGCTCCAAGGTCGGCACACTGCTGTTCGGCCTCGGCGTAGTTGACGCGTTTGTCCAGACGTTGGTAGCAGTGGCCGGCACACTCATCGAAAAAACCTGCAACATATGTATGAGTTGTAAAAGTTGGATCTCTTGTAGTTTGCGCTGCACTAACTATGCTTTGGAAACACGTCGAGAGCGGAGGACAAGGGATGCACCTACTGATTGGCAAAATATTGTATATATCCGAAAAACCTCAACTAGTTATGCACAATAGATAATTTAATTCAGAGATCAGCACCTTTGTATTCTTCTAATCCATTTGTCGATGATTAATTTCCCATCTTTCATTTTTTATGGTTTAAGTTTATCATAAAATGCAACAATTTTACAGCTGTTTAAAACTTTAGTGATTTTATCACAAAATTCGAAAAACATGACGTCACAAGATAATACAAAAAATACAATATCAATACAAAACAAAATCCAACCGATGTACAATTGATGTGGAGGAAGGTACTGAAAGTTTACGGTTTATATCTATAACGGTTTGTAATTTATCGCGAGTATTCGACAGGGGGCACTATTTGCCCCCCGGTTAAGCGCGGGTTAAACGTCAGGTGATTTTGGTGTAGGAATCAAGTGTAGTTACGTCTCTAAATTTACTATACCTCGAACATTTATCGACGAAATCGCTTTATTTTTGCACAGAAGACGTGTAATTATGTAAAAGAATGTTTCTAAAGTTTCACATTGACAGCTCTCATGTTTGTTTGCTTTTAGAAATTACGAAAATTTGTCAGAAGGCGTTAAAATGCCGGGTTTAAACAGCCACCACGAAGTAAGAGAGAGAGAGAAAGAAATACAAACTCACGAACTCACTGTGGCCTTAAATTCGAATTATTTTACACATGACTTTGTAACCTATATTTTATTTTCAAAGCTCCTCTCCTTAATGACTAAAGGGCAGAAAACACGGTCAATGAGTCACTTAAAGGGAATAGTTCACCTTGAAAAAAAAAAACGAGAAAAAGTTCAGAAATAATGAAGCCAGAAGCAAGAAATTAAGTATCATATCACTAGTAAGTCAAAGAAACCTATATTTACGCGGAAAAAGCAAATTAAAATGTCCAATTGTTTTGGTGATATTCATATTTTTTTCCTCAAAGTAATGCGAATTCAGCTGGCTGAAGAAGCAACGCAACGTCATTTGATTTAGTAAGGGATCGTGTCGTATACAATGGTGGTTACTTGCCCAGTACTATGTTGAAGATGCCGAAAAATACAACGCTTTGAAAAAACCAATCACAGTACTGCTTTAAGTAGGTTATTTCGTCACTATTAGATTTTTAACTATGAAGTGAAGTGTCCGCCATCGTCGCTCACCGTCCCGTGCTCTGGGGCGGCTGTCCTGGGATTATGTTGTCACAAGGTCATGCCGGGCGGCTGCGCCGCGGGCGGCCAATCAAACAGCGGCACGCGCGTACTGGTGCGAGGTGGGGTTTCGGTGAGTGGGGAGGGGACAGATCAACCATTTGTACGCGAGCCTGGAACGTTCAGGCCAGCGCTGAACGCTACGCATAACGCTATCAGAACCGATATTGTTTAGAAAAATGTTTTAATAGAAAGAATTAAACATTCAAATCACTATGCATAGCATTACGCTTGACAACCGTTCAATTTCTTGCAAAATAAAAAGAATGAGGTACTGGAAACAGTATGGTTTTGTTCCAGCACTTACACTTTCCCGCAAGTCTTAACGTCATCTGTGCGTCCATAATCATACGTCAGCCTCAGCCCAAACAAGCCAATCAGGCGATTGGAGTTACCGGGTCTTCGGTCCGACTTTTAGGACTGAATATTAAAATATTATAGAAAGGTTTCTTGGAAAATGTGAAAGCGTCACAAGTTATTTTCGAGCATGCGCCACAACTTGGCTATCTCAACTTAAAACCTAATGTTAAAGGTGAACTATTCCCTTTAAGTGTGAAAGAAAATGATAAATGCCTCTCCGTAGACAATTTGAGACTAGATTAACACTCGCACTGGAGGGAGGAAATTTTGTGCCCCTCTCCCCACAAGTTTTTTTGTGAATATCTCGACAACAAAGCGGCGCAGGGCGATAGTATTTAAGCGCCATCTACGACAACACAATAGCGGATCGTTTGACTTAAAAAAATCGAAATCGGTTGGTAACTTTTTGAGTTATATGGATTTGAATTCCAAAATGGCAGCCAGAATCGAGGTCAGCGAAGCGATATCTTCGGAGAAAACAGTCAGATTGGGACGATTAAAATGCCATTTGGTAGACAGTGCCGATTTGCAGCCCAAAACAGAACTTCAGACACATTGCAGTTGACCTGTGACGTCACAGAAGTCAAATTCCCAAGAAGGTGACATTTGGCCCGATTTGACCTTCATGACCTCGTTTGACCTTTAAGATAAGATACCTAAGATACCTAAGGTCACCCAAATTTCAGAGAATGTCGATCATCACCGCACCTACCTCTCCGGTAAATTTGAACGTTCTAGCTCTCATACTTTCTGAAATATTACGGGGGTACTAAAGTCCCCCCCCTCCAGTGCGTGTCAGTGGCATACCCCTCTCCAGTGTGCGTGTTAAGCCCTTGCCCCGGGCTAATAGGTAAAACTAAGTTACCTATATAACTTTGTAATCATTAAGTACGTGTCGATGCGTCAAAGGCGGCAGTCATCCGAGTCGGTTGTGATTAATTCGTATTTACATTTACATATAATAATTAATTATTGTACTTAGACCTCGCCAGTGCAGGGGTCGTTTGCTTCGGAATAACACGCGTAATGATCAACTGATTGCGATGAAACTTGCGGTAGATGCTCTATTTTCGAATAATTTGAAACAACATCTATACCTACAGTCTACACCCCATGACCCATTCCCTATGACCTGTTCTAAAGGTCATGTCAGGCGCATCTTGCGTCCTGTAGTATTAATGCTGGTAACTTGTGCAGTTTCAAAGTGTTTGATGCTCAGTAGCACATATGCACTGATTTTACCAGGATACTACCAGGATAAGTTTACCAGGATACTACCAGGATAAAATTACCAGGATACTACCATGTTATTATCAATGAGACCGTGATCTCCGCTGACCTGAGAGGACTTTTTTCGCCTCTAGCAGTTTCTAGGACATGTCGTGACTGATTTCAAATTTGGCATCAATTTTACATAATTATATGTTTCACGGGGGTAATGCTCTTTCACAGGTCATCCGAGGTCACTGACGTCCGATGACCTGAGATGTTGCTTTTGGATTCTGGTAGGTCTAAGGACATTTGTATTAGCAGTTCTTTTAATTTTGCACTCATTTGTCAAAACTACATGTTCATTCACGTTTCTAGCTCGATTATAATTCATTTTGATTAATGCACGATTTCGATGACATCCGTGTCATTGACATGACTTCAGAGGTCACCTTATCACAAGCAGCACGATTGTTTTTCGATCAAAGCTCAATTAGGGGCGAAACGCCAGTAGGGTCAATTTGTTCCACCCTCCCTGTTTCCTGCACGGTCATGTAGATATCAGATTTTTACTAGCGATGATTAAATATCAAAACACAACATGTTTATTGGCAGACCGGAAAACGTCACTGTTTGGCTCTTTGCTTAAAGGGCTCTTTGTTTAAAGGGAATACTTTAATGGTTCATGGTTCACCTTTAACATAGGGTTTTGAGTTGAGATAGCCAAGTTGTGGCGCATGCTCGAAAATGACTTGTGACCGCTTTCACATTTTCCAGAAACCTCTTTAATTATTTAATATTTCAGTCCTAAAAAGTCGAGTACCGGGTATACCCGGTACTCCAATCGTTTGATTGGCTGATTTGGCTGTAAGTTGACGTATGATTATGACGCAACAGATGACGACAGACTTGAGGAAGTGTAAGTGCTGGACAAACCATAACTGTTTCAGTAACTCATTATTTTATTTGCAAAGAATCGAACTTTTGTCAGGTAATTGCCTAAATGCATCGATTTTTATGTTAAATCTTCTATAAAAACATTTTTCTAAAAAACAACGTTTTCTGTAGCGTATGCGTAGCGTTCAGCCGCTGGCTGAACGTTTCCAGGCTTCGCGTACAAGATTGTTGGTCTGGTCCCCTCCCCACTCACCGAAACCCCCTCGTACCAAGTACGCGCGTGCCGCTGTTTTGATTGGCAAGCCCGCGCGCAGCCAGCCCGCCTGAGTGATAGGAGCCGACCGGCAGAAGAACCGGTACGACCAGTGCACGTGTAGAACCGTGCATGACCTTGTGACACATAATTCCAGACCGGACGTCCCAGAGCACGGACAGTGAGCGACGGATGGCGGACACTACACTTTCATAGTGAACATCTAATAGGTGACGAAAACCTAACTTTAAGTAAGTACATTGTGATGGTTTTCAAAAGCGTTGTATTTCCGGCATCTCAACAAGTACTTCGGCAAGTAACCAACCATGTATAGCGAACAACGATCCTCACTAAATCAATGACGTTTGCGTGCTTCTCAGCCGGCTGATTTCGCATTACTTCGAGATAAAAAAATAATGAATTATCACCAAAATATTGAACAATTATTAATTTGCTTTTTCCGCGTAAATATAAGGTTCGTTTGACTTAAACTAGTATAATGATACTTAATTTTCTTGCTTCTCTTCATCATTTCTGAGCTTTTCTTCTTTTTTCCAAAGGTGAAACTATTCCCTTTTAACAATCAAACACAAACAAATTATCTTGATGAAAAACATGAAAACGACTATGTTTTAATTTGTGTTGTTCGGCTGAACAGAATGAATGTGTGCTTTCCTGTCACATTATGGTGCCGTCAAACAAAGCTTGAAGGCCACAGCTGGGTATTAATATGGCCTCCATGCGTGTTATGACGACATTATGTATTTACAGGGAACTTGATAAGTGTGCACAGTGCACTGAGCAATCAGCCAGAATTACGTGAAATTGTAATGTCTGCAGTGCAGGGCCTCGGCTAAGGAATTCTCACTGGGGGGCAATTCGAAAAAATGCTACTAGGGCATATGGTAAAGCGCAAGACACGGAGTCAGGATTTTTTTCAGGGGAAGGGGGGGCAACGTCAGTGGTAAGATATTAATCATATTTTCGCTTTGTGTGTCCTCAGTCAAATCTCTGTAACCGGTGTGTAGGGGGGGAGGGGGGTAGGGTTCGTTTGTCAGCAGAATCGATTTATCTAGTGCAAATTGGTCTCGCCTTAGTTTTTTACGTTCCCCTTTGGGAAAAATACTCCCTTTACTTGCCCAGGTATGAATACATTTGAAGTGTGATAAATGACAAACATAAGCGTAAAACAAGAATAAAATAGTACGAAGAATAAAAAGTGAAGCTAAATACAGAAATGTTAAAATAAAAGAATCCATCATCAAAAGGCCACACCTGTGGTTGTCGATTTTTGAAAAACATTGGAAGAAGAAGAACGGAGCAAAGGGTTTTCCACATCGTGCCAACAGCTTTACCAAAAAAACAAAATCAAGCCAAAACAATCAGCAAACACAGCAAACACAACAAAACAACACATTTTTAGAAAATCTAAGCATATTAAAAGCAGTTTTCTAAACCAGGCCCTGCCGGTGCTCGGCGAGAGCTTAGTCGTGCCAAGGGAGGCATCTGACGCCCCTCCCCCCCAAAAAAAAATATACCCAAATGGGATTAGGCAGAATCAACCAATGTCGTTACATAGCGCGTCTAGATTCATGTCAAGTTTGTCACAACCGCTCAATTCAACAACTTATCGAAGGAAAGAAACATTGCTTCGCCGACATTCCCCCGGTTTCATCGTGTGATGTGATGAAGGCGGTTCTGGGAAGGGTTAGGGTATGCTCCTAGAACCAACTATTTTTTAGAAGCTTGGTTTTCCACGGATCACCATGGCTGAAACTATGATGTTTGTGTCAGTTGCCCGATCTAAGGTCAGAAACAAGGGAAAACCCATAAATGCAAAACAATGTTTTTGTTGTGAAATCCCACAAAAAAGCAATAAAACAATCCATTGTTTTTTGCTTCTTTAGAAGTAAAAGGGTGAAATAATGCACTTTCTTTCGTGAAGTTTTTTGGCTTTTAAAATGTAATTTACGTAAATTATTTTCTGATTTCAGGCAGTTTTGTGGCTTTGGCCTTTTTGCCCCATTTGACCTGCCATATGCCAGAAAACATTAAGAAATCCAAAAGCATCTTTTGGGGACGAGACGCAGCATATGGAGAGGCTGAGGGCAACCCCGAACGTATATAAATTGACACAGGTGTGGTCCGCGCCGATTTCGAACCGACGCAACAAAGGGCGAGTATCCGTCCTCAAGATCTCAAAGCTACGTTAGGTGCTGTAAACGACGTATTATTGGTTTTTGAGTTGAAAGCATGCTTTAGTGACGCTTTTATCTCCTTAACC
>VOPJ01014363.1:50432-138728 GCA_014673585.1 Semibalanus balanoides
AGACGGTTGCGACACACTGGCCTGTTCCATGAACCGTTCGGCAGGGTTAACACGGTTAAAAACGGTATCCTAGCTCGCATTCCGCGAAACTGTAACCTTTTCCTACAGCACAGCCCATCCTCTGACTTCTTCCAGTCCTCTGCTCCTTTTCGTCATGACGTCCTTGCCTACGGTACTACCCTCAGCTCAAACCTTGGCTGACGATTTAATGGTGTAGAGATACAACGGTGTATAAATGTGCGCAGAAATGTGCCTGCCTGCGCGCTCACAAGGTGCGGCTCCTCTGGATTTGAGCCTCGTTAACCCATTCGTTTATAATTTCATCATCTTTTTGTGTGCCTGTGCCGTATGTATGTACATATTTATTGATTTTATTCCATGACTACACCTGTTACTGGGAACTGCCCGTGGGTGATTATGAGCTAAATAAACAAATAAACAATGTCTTGCATTCATTTTGTATGTTTAAACGCGTTGTATCTTCTATTTAACGTTTCATGACATCCCGGCAGCATTCACCACTAACGACAAAAGATGGGAAGAGCAGTATCTATGGCCTCGGGAAGAGCCTTCAATACAGGTAGATGTTACCGTAGAGACGAGATTCATGCAATAGCTTATGCGCCATCGCTCGTATTGGCCGTGAATGTCCTGAGACGCACTCCGACAACAGAAAGCAATGGCAGGGACGACGATGTTTTTCTCTAGAAGTTTGAGTCACATTGAAGGCTGATTGGAGATGAATCAGCTGAAGCAAAAGTTCTGAGATTGAGAGTCGTAGCCACTGTGGGGATGCAAGAATATGTTCAGGGAATCGTACACCACCAATGCATTAGTCCATATATGTAGATATGTATGTAGAATTAGATGATGTGAGACATCAACCACTTACAGTGCATTTAGTAACTATAATAAATTAAGCACGAGTGCTTAAATCGATCATGCATTGATTTGAATTAGTATTAAAGGGACTGTCCCACCTTCTCAAAAGTTATAAAATGCACGCCGTTTGTGGTGCTCAATATGAAGTAATTGCTGTTGAGCACGATTATGACATTTGTTTCTCACAAACAGTGCCCAATTTAATAAAAAGTTAAGTTTTAATATTTTGGTTGATAGACGCCATATCAACTAATTTCTGAGAAAATTAGAGAAACCTTCACGCTGTCCAATGTAGCGCTAATGTATGGTCCGAAATGTAAAAAGTCGACTATCATCAACATTTTAGTAAAAGTGACGACGTCATCGGCTTCAGAATCTCCGTTCAAATACACTGGGACTGGGATGCTACAGAGTCGAATCACTGCAAAACTCACATTTTTTTTTGCGATTCGACCCCTCGGTGGTTGTTTTAAACTTATAACTCATTTAATTTCAAATGCCAAGACACTCAACATGGCTACGCTAAACTTAAAATATAATGCTAAAAGGGGAACTACTGCCACCTTCCACAATTATATTTAGTTGAGTAGCCAGTTTTCCGTGCTAGGCATTGAAATTAGTATAGTATATGCTAAGAATCAAACCGAGTCGATTCACAAAAGAAATTTGAGTTGGTATTTGGACTATCTGTAAACATCCCCAGTCCCCAGTGAGTATTTGGGAAACGGGGACCTGATCCGATGACAGTTCGTCACTCTTTACTAAATGTTGGTGATAGTCGACTTGTTTCTATTATTTGGCCATAAACATTATGCGCGAACAGATATGCAGTGTGATACGAGTTTTTTATTCCCGAAATTCCTTCATATGACGTCATTAGCCCAAATATTAAAACTTAGCTTTTTATTAAATTGAGCACTGTTTGTGAGAAACAAATGTCATAATCGTAGACGGCAGCAATTACTATAGTTTTATGCATGAGTGGCATTAATGATTCAGTTTATGAACTGAGATTGAGGGAACAAAATTGTAACTGCTAAATTGTAAATGAGAGTAACTGAGAATTGTAACTGAGAGTTTATGAACGAGCCGAAGGCGAGTTCATAAACTGAATCTTTAATGCCACGAGTGCATAAAACGAATTTAGTGCATGGCCCGTTATCGTGCGAATCAATTTTTCGAGTACAGATTTCAAGTACAAATACATATTCCTAAGGAAGCTCAAATGCAGGGTCATATGACGCCTAAGGCTCAGCAGTATATTAAATCACTCCCGGGAAGTGTTTAACACTCCAGTTAATACACGACTAAAATTAAGCACGTGGTCAATGGGAAATAGTTATATGGCCATGCACTAATTCATATTAAACACCACAAGCGGCGTACATTTGAGAACTTTTGGGAAGGTGGCTGTGTCCCTTAAAGGTTCTGTTTTAAGTCCTTTGTCTTGTAATTCCTTTTGTCTGTCTCTCCCCCCTTTAAGTCCTTTGAATTTGTGAACGACAAATTCCCAGTGAACGGCATATTGGTACTGATTTGCTTTTGTGCACTAGGTATGCTAATGCTAATAGTCATTTTTTAGGTAACATGTTTTATGTGCAGCCCTTATAATTGGTGTGGCTTATATTTGGAGTTAGGAATAAATTCATCACAATTATTTAGGGAGAAAACAAATGTACATACTTCCTTGCTGTACCATACTGGGTGGGCAAACGAAGGAGCAAGTTAATTTTTTGTATCGTTTGGCTTGTATGATGTTAATGGCGCCGTGGAATTATCAAACGAAATCATTTGCTTGATAAATTACCTCTACTGTCGTTGGGCTAAGTCCCGGACAATGTAATGGGATAAGAAGTTCAGTTTTCACATTGTCGCAATTAATGTACTGCTAAGGGCAAAACAAATTAAGAACGTCGTTTTGCTAATTGCAACATCAGCCATGGCTTGAAATATGCATGTTAAATCCTCGCAGCGGGACAGTGGTAGATTTGCCTTTCCTAGGAAGACCCGTCCCCGTCTGCCAGCAATGAATCACCGACGGTCCGACCATACTGGACTAAGGGCCTAAGGCCGAGATGACACGGCCGTGGGTCGGCCCGCCGCGCGGTTAGAACTCAGCCGTCAAGGAAACCTCCAGGCTACACAGCGAATGCTACACAAATACCACACTGCATTCACAAAACTCCCGTTCACCTGGTCTCTATTGCTGCTGCTTTGTCGTGTTAGCCCCTTTGTATTCAGCCAAAAACATAATGTAGCATTGTTTGCAGTTCCTTTCACTACAACGGTGAACAAGAAGCGGCTGTGATTGCTACGAAATGCAATTGTGGCACGCAGTGTGGTGTAAAAAGAGTGAGACAGATCCATGGCGGCACTCGTCCGTGTTGTTGTTAGCTGGACAATACAACCTCGGGCCGAGACAGACCGAGTTTTTGTCTGAAAGAGCATCAATTATCTCACATTCTGTTCCTGGGCTATGTTGGTTTTGGCTGCAGGTGCAGCAATTTCCAACACATCATTTACACTAGCCTGCAGGTTTCTGGTCAGCACGCGTTGTAATGAATTTCAATCAGGCTCGTGCTTTGCTGTTTTCCGGCGCAATGTGTAGCCCTGAGCGCCCCCCCCCCCTTCCCTCCCCCTCCTAGCGTCGATCGGTTGCCTATTGGACGGACCGCAGTGGGGCCGCCCACCCGTACACAGACAAGAGAACACAGCCGAGCACCGTCACAAACACGGGCTATATACCATTCCAGTTATCCGGCTACATGGGGCTCCCGGATATATTACTAAAAGTTGACTTGGGTATTTTACTAAAATAAATTGAAATGGCTCGTGTATATTTAAAACGTTTTGTCACTGTAATGACCCTATTGAGAGCGAAAGCGAGAGCGAGAGCGCGCGAGAGAGAGAGAGAGAGAGAGAGAGAGAGAGAGAGAGAGAGAGAGAGAGAGAGAGAGAGGAGAGAGAGAGGAGAGAAAGGAGGAAGAGAAGAGGAGAGAGAGAGAGAGAGAGAGAGAGAGAAGAGAGAGAGAGAAGAGGGGAGAGAGATGAGAAGAGAGAACAAAAAATAAACCCCACCGAGCCGGATCTAGCCGGTTTTTTAGGAGAAATCCATTGGCGTATTTCCAAAAAAATGTTGTTAGACGGGCGGGGTAGGCAGGGCCGTTCAGCCGTCAGCAAAAAAAGTTGTTGGACCGGTGCACAGTGTTTCGCCCCTAGGGGCCTGCCGGAAATTACCAAAATGTGGAAGGTTGAGATTTTGCCTTTTCAAACTTGCAGTGCCCGGAACCAAAAATATTTGAATTTTTCGAATCTGGGCATTGGTTTTACTCTGTAACTTGGTAAAAGCATATGAAAGTTGCGGATCGAACCTGAAGTTTGTTGACGGAAGCCTATATAAATAACATGTTAATATGTAAAGGTAACTTTTATATAAAGTTTGACGGCGAATGACGCTTCGAGACACATGCCAGCGTAGTCGCCAGAATGTCCTGATGCTGTCTTGACCCAGAAACTGCGCCCCCACTCGGCCCTTTGACTGCTACAGCAATTTGATGATGAGGTTATGTGAGGTCAATACAGGCAAGGTTAAGCCTATTCCCTGCGCAGCAGAACCCCGTTGGTTTGTCGCTTGCTGCTTCTAAACCGTTACGCCTAGCGTATTGAAATTTTGTGATTTATCCTAAAACTGAATTGCGCGTGTTTTAACATAATTTTGAAAAAATCGGCTCAGCAGAGGCGGTGCCCCATTTTCGAACCCCCATTTTTTTCTTTTCTTTTTGCTCTCAAAACATGCGCAACTGATTCCTCTTCCGATATGCCGCAGCTGGTTTTACTGCGGATGACAGCTTGGCCGTCATTAATTAATTCCGGCTAATCGAGAAAAGGCCCCACTGTGCGGTGGTTAGGGACTGTGTCGTAAGCCCATCTGCAACTGTACATACGTCCGACCATTTGGGGTGCCAAATAATAGTTTTGGGATCATTGGATGGATGAGACATGCCCCCCCCCCCTGGATCCACCGCTGAACTCTACCGAAGAGTGCTGCTTAACCAAATGGCACTGCTAGAGAAAGAGAACAAATAAAAATACACTAGCCGTTTTCACGATGGATTATTTTGTGCGAAATGTTTTAAAACATCTTAAGATGTTTGAAATGTTTTAGTATGAAGTTTTAGTTAAACGATATATTCCAAAGAAAAAATAAAGTTACTGATTTAGGCGATATTTATCATATATTCAAGAGTTGTTGAAACATGAAATTGAGCTCTTTAACAGATTATGATACAAATTGTTCGCTTCTTAAAGAACATATGCGTCTAGAGTACCGTTTGTTCAGTTAAGCATACGCCATATTAGTACATCAATCTGTCAGCGTCATGGATCACAAGTCTTGCCTTTGGACATGGCACAACTAATGCGCTAGAAACGATTCGCTGGGGCGAGTCCATTATGAGTCAGGGGAGTTCGCTTTGTTGAGCGACCAATAGCATGCCCGAGACCGATATGTTATTTCAAAACCTCTTAAGATGTTTTAAAACATTTTGCGCAAAATAATCCATCGTGAAAACGGCTACTATCTCCAACTTCATAAGCCACAGCAAAATGACCAGATGATTTCGAATTCGCCGTTGCTAAGATTTGGAAAAAAGAATATAATTTGACGGTTTCATTTTTATTTCGATTGATACGTTATTCTTCAACCGTTATTTCGTCAACCTTGTGTGTGATGAAGCGATAGTTAGAAAGCTTGTCGCCTTTGAAAAGGAGCATGTTCCAGTGTTAGATATTGGATGAAAATAATACTTTATGTGACTACTGAAGGAATTGGACCAATTTCCTTGACGGGAAGCATGTCGCAGGCACTAAAGCCGCGAATAATCATGTGCGATTTGCGCGACCGTCTTATTCTGATCGCCCTCGACGGCCACCCCGGACCTTCTGACGGAGTTGCTATCTTTAAAGCTCTTACCATATTGCTATCTTTGTATCGCATACCACCGATAAAAAGATATGCTCAGCTCAGCTGTTAGTTGTGTTGTTCGCTTTTTACGCTAGAACCACGAAATATAGGGCTCTGTTAATTGTTTACCTAGCATAACATGTAAGTGTGTAGAATGACTATCATCCCATATGGATCATATCCCAGAAAAGATCCAATCCCTGGACAGAGCTAATCCCTTGACAAAACCAATCCCAGGACAAAGCCAATCCCGGACAGAGCCAACCCCGGACAGGGCCAACATCCCGGATATGGTCGATCCCGGACAGGGCCAACTTCCCGGATATGGTCAATTTCCCGGGGAGATCCAGCTGACCGTCGGTTTCGACTGCAGCAGACTGATGGTCGCCAGCGGCGGGGGCGGGGCGGGGGCGGGGCAGTGGCGGGGGCGGGGCCAGGGGGTCACGGCCGGCGCCGGAGGCGGAAATGGTGTTTGTGTCCGCTCTGTGTGGCGTGCCCGGGAGCTGTTCACCGCGCGCTGTTTCGGCTCATCACACAGAGACGCAGCGGAACACACCTGTATCGAGCCACCGGAGCTGAGGCAGAGCGACGCTCAGACTCTCTATAGCAGTCTGAGCGACGCTCAGACTGCTCTATAGACCAGGCACTGGGGACTGGAAAGTGGGGAGGGACGGTCCAAGACAGAGTGCTGTGAGACTGTCCAGTCCACATTGACATGGCTGGGTTTGTTCCTTGGCCCGGAATTGATATTGTCACATTGCGTGCCCCAACGATTGTCAGGCAGCGAGCTGAAGGTGGATTTGAAATCATACCGTCGTCGGTTGCCGCAAAGACCGAAAATCGACGATTGCGATTTATGAACAGTAGGTATCAGTAGGTATCAGTTTTAACCTGGACTCATCGGTTATCTAAAATCGGTTTCCAATTCTAGATACATTGCTGTGGCTGCGTTGAACTTCACGGGACAAAAACTGGACGACACTTGGCTGCAAATGTCGCCGACCACCGCTCGCAGCGGGCCGGTCGCCCCTGAGCTGGTAGGCAGCCCGCAGGACATGGCTGCCAATGGAAGGCCAATGGCCACAGCATAGTCGTTCGTTGCCTGCCACAGCCCACTGTGATCCAACTTGTGGAAGGGCTGGTGCCTGGTGGATTTCCCTCCTGATACGTTACTCTGTGTGACCGACCACCGTCTATGGAGCTACCAACAAAACTCAGCGAAACTGAACTTTGGCGCTAGAGTCATTTCCGGTCACAGAAAAAACGACCACATCAGTGGCCTGTTACGGGAGGTTAAAGTGGCTCACAGCCGAGAATTATGTTCCTATATTACGGCCTCATACTTGTAAACAAAATCCGATGTATGTATGTACACAGACTACAGTCACGTACTACATACACATGTTTGCTCCACTTCATCGACACCACCCGATGTCGATGCGCCTGGCGAATAAAGCCTTCGTGAAAACGGCTGGTAGCAGTCCTTTCAGTGCACTATTCGTATAAACCCTCCATTTCTCTGGGGCGATGTTTGTTTTCGTCTGCCGGAAGCTGGCTTTGAAAGTATACTTAAAAGGCCTTGCCTAAGCTCTCCCGTTTAATTCAATGTCAACATTGTTCATCAGTGCTGTCTGTCAGTGCCGCACGCAATGAAATACAATGAAACTATTTATGCCCTGCCCCTGATACCGAGGGTGAGGGATATAGTAATTGCATTGGATTCCACTGCGTGCAGCACCGACAGACAGAGACAGTGGTCATGTCAATGAAGTGGACAGAACATATGTACTATTGGTTCCAAAATAAGCGTCCCGCTGGGTTAGCCGGCACAGCAGTTAAAGGGAATATACCATCTTGGAAAAAGTATGTGGATTGATTGAACTCCCTTAAAGGGAATAGTTCACCTTGAAAAAAAAAACGAGAAAAAGCTCAGAAATGATGAGAGAAGCAAGGAAATTAAGATATCATATTTAACTAGTTAGTCATAGAAACCTATACTTACGCGGAAAAAGCAATTAAAATGGTCAATTAATCTCATGTGATAATTCATATTTTTTTCATCATAGTAATGCGAAATCAAGCTGGCTTGAGAAGCACGCAACGTCATCGATTTAGTGAAGGGAGTGCGTGTCGTAAATACAATGGTGGTTTACTTCCCAAGTAACTTGTTGAGATGCGGAAAATACAACAACGCTTGAAACCATCACAGTACTTGCTTTAAGTAGGTATTCGTCACTATTTATACTTTGGGCACTGATGAAAGTGTGATTGTCCGCCAGATTCGCCACCGTCGCTCCACTGTCCGTGCTCTGGGGCGTCCGTCTGGATTATTGAAGTCACACCAAGGTCATGCACGCCGGCACGGTCTACACGTCACTGGCGTACCGGTCTCGCGGTCGCTCCTATCACTCAGCGGGCGGCTGCGCCGCGGGGGCCAATAAAATAAGCGGCCACGCAACTGTACTCGGATAGCGAGGTGGGGTTCGGTGAGCGAGGACAGGCGGGAGACAGCGAGGTTGGGGTTACGGTCGAAGTCAGGCCAGCCGCTGAACGCTACACATACGCTACAGTAACGTTGTTTTAGACAAATGTTTAATAGAGATTTAAACATCATAATCACTAATGCATAGCATTACCTCACACAAGTTCATTCTTGCAATAAAAAGAATCGAAGGTACTGGAAACAGTATGTTTTGTCGCAGCACTTACACTTTCCCCAAAGTCCTTACGTCATCTGTGCGTCATAATCATACGTCACTCAGCAAATCAGCCAAATCAGCGATTGAAGTTACCGGGTAATACCCGGTCCCGACTTTCTAGGACTGAATCATTAATAATTAAGAGGTTTATTTGGAAATCGTGAAAGCGTCACAAGTCATTTTCGAGCATGCGCCACAACTTGGCTATCTCAACTCAAAAACCCTAGTTTAAGGTGAACTATTCCTTTAAACTGCTGTGCAGCCAACCAAGGCGGGGACGCTTTATCTTTGGAACCATAGTAGAGTCCGGTCTAGTATGTATCTTCCCTCTTTTAGTTTTTAAAAACCATTCTAATTTCCACTTCTTGTTTACATGAATGGAACTGATTAAGAGGGACATATGGTACCTTCCTAGATAGGTACCACAGTTCCCTTGTATCCAGTCCTTCATGTACACAGAAGTGAAATTAGATGAGTTTTAGAAACTAAAAAGGGGAAGATACATAATAGACCGGCTGTACATACGTGACTGTACATCCGAGCCAGAGACACTCGCCCATGACCTTATCGTCAGACACAACATTCACCATCACTCCACTACACAGTCAGACCAGCCTTGTGACCCCTCAGATAAAATCCGAGTCTGGAAAGCGCAGGTTTTCATAATATATCGTGACCAAATGCAACGGCCTGCCAGCAACCATGCGCAATATGCAGTCTCACTTTTAAAGGCGAGGTGCAAAGATGGCTCTTAGAAATCATTTGGTGACAACGACTGATCTCAGTCTTTGCGTAAATACTGTGACATAATATAACATCGTGTAACTACCTACTGCTTGTTGTGAACACCTGACTCGACGCTTTTATGCCTGCATGACTCGAGGTGCAGAATAGCCGTGTTACACGGCTATTCCTACATAAATGCATGCATACATACACGGAGCTACGTCATGGTGTGTGTATAAATAGATGGGCACCGGACGAGCGGCCGGTAGATGCCCGTCCCGAGACAGGTAGGCAACCCGCACGGTTTTTCCCCGGACAGGTAGGCAACCCGCACGGCTTGTCCCCGGACAGGTAGGCAACCCGCACGGTTTTTCCCCGGACAGGTAGGCAACCCGCACGGTTTTTTTCCCGGACAGGTAGGCAACCCACACGGTTTTTCCCCGGACAGGTAGGCAACCCGCACGGCTTGTCCCCGGACAGGTAGGCAACCCGCACGGCTTGTCCCGGACAGGTAGGCAACCCGCACGGCTTTTCCCCGGACAGGTAGGCAACCCGCACGGTTTTTCCCCGGACAGGTAGGCAACCCGCACGGTTTTTCCCCGGACAGGTATGCAACCCGCACGGCTTGTCCCCGGACAGGTAGGCAACCCGCACAGCTTGTCCCGGACAGGTAGGCAACCCGCACGGCTTGTCCCCGGAAAGGTAGGCAACCCGCACGGCTTGGCGGCCGACGGGTGTGTGTCGTGCGGATGTGGTTGGCGTCGGTAGCTGTTCGCAGCTGATGCAAAACAAAATCATGCAGGTCGGACTAGAATGCCTCTGGACTCGAAATAGGACTGGACAATAGACTGAATAGAAGTAGATTGCCTTATTGCTCTTCTGGCCATGGCCTGACTGACAGTCAAGATAGCTAACCAGAAATAAATCAAATGCGGATTGCGATGAAGATAAAGCATGCATAAATATGCCTTGTTAAGCATCAGGTAACTGAGGAGATACGATGCAAGAGTGTTTCATCTCCTAAGCACAAACACAGCCAAATATAGGCCCGTAGCCAGACATAGGTGCATTGGGTGCCTGTGTACCCCCTTGGGATCCCCGCACACTCTCTGACCCTAGCCGGTGCATTCCCGGTAGTTAAGGTAAACAAACAATTGAACACAGGCAGTTTTCAGCCTTTCGCATACAATCCAGTATGCAGGATACTTATTAGAACACTAATTTTCAGATGCAATGTTTACTTTATACATTACTTTAGGTTGGTAAATATATGCTTATATATAATTCACATAAGTGCAATTGTTATTATCAATCGAGCGCTCCGTCGGGAACTCGGACGGCGCCAGCCACTGCCGTTGCGGTGGGCGTGGCAGCCATCAGCTGACTCGAGTTCCGGGATCTGCCGCAGGGTGTCGGGTCAGGGACCCTTCGCCGGTCGCACGTGCATCGGTTTCGTCTCGTTCCCTACCACCACCCCAACACCACCCCAACACCACGCCTATCTCCTAAACGTTACACGTCTCCTCCTGCAAGCCGTCTTTCAGCAAGTGTCTTCCAGCTGCACAAGGTCGAGAGCGACACGCAGGCAGGAGTTGAGACCGCCGCAGGACACTGATTTCCAGATGCCATATTTTATACAATACTTTAGGTTGGTAAATATATGCTAATGGTGCGCAGCGCGCACCCTCGAAAAATTGGTGTGCACTGCACGCTCTGGGAATTCAACCTGGCTACGGGCCTGGTAAAATATCAGGATCATCATTAAATGTATGTTGTAAGGTTTGCCTCCCAATTCGCTAAAAATGAATTCCCTTTTCCCGCTCGTCGTCAGCTTTCCGCTCCCCATCTACTAGCTGAACTCCCATCGCTAGTTTAGTTTGAACCCCATTCCTCACTCCCTACCAGATCGATCTAGTCGCCAAATTGAGCGATTAAAGGCCAGGAAAATCAATGTAATTTGAGTCCAAACGAACAGTTCTTGTTTTCGTGCCTCGCATTTTCAAATGATGGTCATAGACCACGGCCACTCGGCGGCCGACAGTTTAAGTGCTCGATTCTGAGAGCACTTATTGAGACGAACAGCTCGACCATGCCATGCTGTGTTTGCCGTGTCGAGAGTTTAAGCGTACTTCGGAGCACCAGAAATATCGCTATATTTACTGGTGCAGTAGGCTCGTACGGTGTCGAACTGCTCAAGTACCATAAAGTCTGCAGAACCAGCTGTACCATACTGGCAAGTGAATAGGCATTTTTATTTGTTACATTATTTCCGGGTTCAGGGTTTATGACAGTTGGATCCATGACAGATCAACCAAAACAATCTTGAAATAACACCGTATATCTCAGATTTCAATAAAACTTTACCTTAGGGGTTATCTGAGCCGTAGATTTAAGCTGTGACATTTGCAGCCTTGTCCGTCAAACGTTTTTTTAGTTATAGCCTCAGGCATTATTCGATTTTGCTCAAACCTTTAATTTTCAGCGGGCGATATCTTCCATCTAAATTATGGGAGTCATATAACCCTATATATCATAAGATTCATCACAAACCATATATTAACGTGATATAACATTTTTTGCAAATTTTAAAATTTTGACATTTTCAGACGCATTTTTAAGTAAAATCACGTTTTTTTATAATGTGGCCACTAAAAATCATGATGGTTTTCATTGCCAGCATGACCATTTAATTATAATTTGAGCCCTCTTCGTGATCGTTAAAGTATATTAGAATTGGAGATATCAGATGTTCTCTAAATATCTTTTCATTTTATATCTTGAATTTGAAAAATAATCGTGTCCACACAAGCACCGTATTCGTTCCTCGCATGGTCGATCGAGTGATCTCAAGAGTCTCAACTTTGCAGGCGTTACAAGTCCGATGATTCGAGGAAGCTCTCAGGACTCGCACAAGTCCCAGCTAATAACCTCGTCGATGCTACATTTCTCTCTGAGTGCATTCACTTACAATAGACGCCTACGAATGTCGTCCTCTGAGCATGTCAGCAGGGCGTCCACGTGACTGCAGGGCCCACGCGTTGCGTGCGCAGTCACTAGAGCGTTCGAGCAATACTCCACGACTCAAACAGTCTCTTGCCGCCGACCACTATTGCCTTATTCTCACGTTTGATGCAAAATCAGTTTCCGGTCTAATGCCGTGGATAGTATAAGATTTCACGCTCATTGAAACTTTTCTTGCCACGTTCGCTATTGGAGAGTCGTATATTTTAGCTTATAGCCTTAGGTATATGTCTCTTTCGTCGATCGCTTCGCGCGCACCAATCAACCTGCGACTTATCAGTTTGCGAAATTCTCCCGACTGCGTAGACTATATGAGTCATATAAACCTACAAGTGAGCTCTTCGTACACCAGAGAGCGTCATCCGTTACTCAGCTAGTGTAGAGTGTCTATGGAGATAGAAGCTTGTTCTGACAACATGACGAAGAACAACTTGAGTTTTACAGATAAGACAGACTCCCAGTGCGTGTTTTGTGCCCTGTGAGTCACAGGAGAGCACCCCTGTCCTAATGGTCGTCACTGGTCATGCATATACCTTACTCACCAGTCATGCGACAAAAGAACCCATAAAATAGCGTGCTTATTCCTTCAGTTTATTAGCGCTCCCTAGCACAATTACGTGATGCAAGTTAAAACACAAATAACGTGCTGGTCGTACACAGCTAATGTTCTTCCAAAACTTTCATGAGATATACCCAGGTGCGATATTCTCACGGTGGGGCCCACTTGGCCTCAGCTGTCTATTGACACCTCTCCGCCATGAGAGCGAGAGCAAAGGGTAGGGCCAACACATCGTCTGTTGCCCCACCCCCCGAAGGATATCAGGCCTAGCCAATACGCACATTGTTCCAATATGGACTGATATTGGTGACTAATCTCATGGGGTGTTCAACATGGCTGACGTCTTTTGGTGCACTTCGGCCGGAAAAGGATAACTATTATCTAAAATAGCTTTGAAGCAGTCAAAATCCAGCTATTCACAATACAAAACTGAAAAAAAAATCGCGCGCAGCTTCGCGGCATCACACAAGTTTCGCAATTGCTTACACAAATTAGGAAAATGTGGAAATTTATTTAATGAAGTGTCAGGCAGAGGCTCTCCTTGACGGTAATTCCTGGCCCCAAGCCACTTCATACAACATTAACCCTCGCCATACCGTTTCCCACCTTCGCCGTACGGGGGGAGGGGGACTGACAGGATCCCCTGATAACTTCCAAACCAAGCATCATAGAGCAACGCGGTAAGAACCAGCATGTTGCCTGTCATGTGAGGAATCTAACGGTATGCATTATTTTTAGGTTGCAGTCATTGGGTGAACTTCCAGGTCAAGTGAATGGCCTCGACTCGATCACGTCAAGAATGTTTTTTTTTTCGTCAAAAACCTCAAAATTAGAAACTAATAAATGTAAATAAAAAGCATGGCCCTCGACCAGTTCCGTCTCAGAAGTACAGAAAATGTATTTATTTGTTGGTATCTGATCAAAATAAGTCCAAAAAAGTGATAAAAATTACGTCAGAGTTTCTTTCACTTATGGAGCCATCATCAATCACAAATTGCTTTGAAATTTCGTTTGAGTATTGTCCACATTTAGTTCTCTCATTTACCTTTGGTTCTTTCAAAATCTTTGAATATTTTGATTTTTTGTGATTTTTTCACATTTTTTTAGTTTTTAAGGGTAAGAAACCAAAAATTTCGGAAATCCTAGTCGGTCTTTCCTAATTAAAATGTCATTTTCGATCTTTGTTGTTTTCTGTTAGCAATTTGCTGCAAAACTCTATTTTCTACGATTTTTACAATATTGCCGTCTTTCCACCCAACTTATAATCTCACTAAAACGTCATTTCTCCCAAAATGACTGGACCCAATTTCAGTGAAATTTTGCCAGCATATTATAATTGTTTTCAACTCAGCTACTGAAATTTCAGGGCAAGAGATGCGCCGCATGAGTAAAAAGTGATCTTTCAGAAAAAAAAAAACATCAGGGGAGGCCTGTCAGCCTCCCGCCCCGTAAGGCGAGGATTAATTTCAAGCTGGCTACATGTTAAGCTTGCGAGTTCCGGAAAAAAAGGCACGCAACGATATTGACGCCCGAACATCCGCCCCCTAAAATACCTAACCCTAACCAAATACCGTATATATAACATGAAATCCACATTAAATGCTGCAAATGCTTTATTACACGCAGACAAAACCGGATATACATTTTTTGTCATTTCTGCCGACCCCTCAAGAATTATCGGTGGACGCCCCTCAGTTGGTATGAAATAAACGTGAATATACTAACGTGTGTATATGCTACGAGAAAGTGGTGTCTGCGTGTTTTAATGTGAATTTTCCCCGACTTTTGTCTAATCTCAAAAAAATAAAAAAAGGAAAAAAAAAATCCTATTGATTTTTCCCCATTTTTTATCTCGGATGCCAAAATTAAGGTTGAGAAGCCCAAAATCCGGGGAAAAAAAATGGGTACCTTTAAGGTTGCCCCCCCACCCCAACCGAGCGGCCTATCCGCCCGCAAATATATATATTATATAAAATATACTATATATAATATATATATATATATATAATATATACATATATATATATTATATATATCTATATTATATATAAAATATTTAGAGAAAAATTTGATATCTCCAATATTTTTACTATCGAAGGCTTATGTATTGAAGTCGATACTGACAAGAAAAAACATCATAATTTGTAGTGGCCACATTATAAAAAATGTGTTTTTACATAAAATGGCGTTTTCAAATTTCAAAATTTTGGAATTTGCAAAAACAAAATAGTACATTAATCTATAGATAATGGTGATTCTAATGATATATTGGTTTAGATGCTCCTGTAGTTTATATGGGAGACATCTCCCGCTGAAAATGGAAGGTTTGAGCAAAATCGAATAATGCCTGAGGCTTTAACTCGAAAACCATTCGACGAATGGTGCTGAAAATTCCACGGCGTGAATCTACGGCCCAGATAACCCTCAAAACGCAGTTTAATCGAAATATGAGATGTATAGTGTTATGGCTTGGTCGATCTGTCATGGAATGCCCCAGTTGTCCTGTCGTGTGTGTATCAATACTTTTCAACACTGTGTCCTCTCGAAACCGAGTGTTCTGCTCGCCAAATCTGGTCAGCTTGTCAAGTTGTCGAGACAAACTACCTGTCTGTTGTCTCATGTGTCTCACCCAACACTATTGCGTGTCAAGTTCAGGGACGTAGCCAAGGGCGGACGGGGAAAATGCCCCCCCCCCCCTACCCCCGCAGTCAAAAACATATGGCTGGGGAGCAGCATTGGACTTTTCCGACGTCCCCCCTGATAAAAATCCTGGCTACGTGCCTGGACGGTCAGACAGACATCATAAGGTCAAACAGCCAACAAAACCCCATCTCAGGGTGGTCAGCGCTGATGGTATTCCATTGAATACAGCGGTGTCCGCAAAGCTTTCTTTACCAGCCGAGAGTGTCCGGCAGATTTGTAATTATTCACTGCACCGGTGCCCTGACCACAGACAGACAGACAGACAGACAGACAGACAGACAGACAGACAGACAGACAGACAGACAGACAACAGACAGGACAGACAGAACCAGACAGACAGACCAGACAGACCAGACAACAGACAGACAGACAGACATACATACAGACAGACAGACAGAAACAGACAGACAGACCAGACAGACAGACAGACAGACAGACAGACAGACAGACAGACAGACCAGACAGACAGACAGACAACAGACAGGACAGACAGACAGGAACAGAAGACAGACCAGACAGGACAGACAGGACAACAGACAGACAGACAGACAGACAGACAGACAGACAGACAGACAGACAGACAGACAGACAGACAGACAGACAGGACAGACAGACAGACAGACAGACAGACAGGACAGACAACAGACAGACAGACAGACAGGACAACAGACAGACAGACAACAGACAGACAGACAGACAGACAGACAGACAGACAGACAGACAGACAGACAGACAGACAAGACAGACAGGACAAGACAGACAGACAACAGACGACAGACAGAAGACAGGACAGACAGACAGACAGACAGACAGACAGACAGACAGACAGACAGACAGACAGACAGACAGACAGACAGACAGACAGACAGACAGACAGACAGACAGCTTCACACGGAATTGGTGCCGTCATATTCCGGTGGGAGATCCGGCCGGATTTCGGCCGCCACGATTCTGAGTGGTGCCGGTAATTTGGTCGGCGCGAAATGGTAATGGCCCCAAGTCGGAGACGGGTTTATGAGGGCCAGTGCGATTCCAACGGAGACGGATATATGTGTGGTCAAAGTCCACGTGCAATGTGTTCGCGCTAGGTCCGTTTTAAACGTTTAAGGCTGCCCCACACTGAGCCTCGCATGCGGGTGCGAGTCTGCGGGGTGGCAGATATTGTACTCACTTTGAGGTAGTTGGGTCGGGGTGGCGGGTGTCTTGGGTGTCGGAAATGTTTCAGACTGGCACGCCGATGGTAATATGTGTCAATATTGTCACATAGCCAGAGTGTGCCCCGCATGTTCATTTGGCGGTTAATCATTGGATCTCTGTCCCGGATATAAGCCGCCTCTAGCACTTTCAACTTGGCTTTGTGCGAGCATCTAACCAGTATGGCGGTGTTTTATACGATGTCAGTTCTTGTTAGTTCTCGATCATGGACAGATCCCATGTTTGCTTTGGTGCACCACTCTGCAGGTGCATCGTGATACGTCTTGATAGTGTGGTTGTGGTATGGCCGATGCATGAGTTATTAAGACGGTGCGCGCAGTCACCGATGGGGCATTTGAACTCGTACACTACGTTGGTCGCCTTGAGCTGGGAGTTGTCTCTGGACAAATTATTTTCCATAATAAGCCCTGATATCTTAGGACTCTTGTAGTAAACTGTTAACTTGATGTTATGGTCAGTGTTTGAAGGTATGCAGTTTCGTTGAACTATGTCACTGATAGCTTTCTCGTCCGACTTGTGAGCAGTGGACATTCTGCTCTGATAGTATAGGCGTATGTCAGTACTCCCTGCTTCTCTTCACGCACAGTAGGTGAATAGAAATGCTTATGGAGCTGCCGTCGGATCTGGGTATCGATGTCAGTGAGACTATAGTTGTTACTGGTAAGGAGGCTCCTGATTCTGTTCAATTCCTGATGTATAAGGGGCCATGTGCTGCAATGTTTCAGTGCCCTGTGTATGTAGGAACGTATGACACTCTCTTTGTACCTGTTCTCACTAAGTCCATTAATTCAGTTACCGGTGTCTGTAGGTTTTCGGTAGACTGAGGTAACAAATTTACCACTGGAGGCATCGACAGTTACATTTAGAAACAGGATTTTGTTGTTGACTGACATCTCTACGGTAAATATCAGCACAGATATCTCTTCAAGTTTAGCTTTCAGACAGAGAAGCTGTTGTTCGCTTTGGGTGTCAATGAAGATATCATCGATGTATCGACAGTACGTGAAGGGCTTTACGTTCATCCTATCAAGGAGATAAATGCCAGATATGCTGTCATATTCAATGAAACATGTCTCAAAGAAACATGCTCTCTACATTTACATATATATATATATATATATAATATATATATATATATATAATATATATAATATATATATATAAGTTTACAGGCACACACCTCGAAAATATAAAGAAAAGGAAACAATAGCGTGACTCAAAGATAAAGCCACCCTCTTTCAGATGTTCAGCGAACAGCTTGAAGGGGGAAGGCAGAAGTCATGTTATTGAGAACAGGTTTATGATGGAAAATGTGTAATGATTCTAATATCTTAAATCTTAATACAGAGTTTGTCTTGCCTAAAATGCAAAAGTTGTCGGGTAACTTGGGTATCACAAGAAAGATGGGGTGCGAGCGAGATAGAGAGGATGTCGACAGAGTAGAAAAACTTAATGCAAGCGATCGACCTGCTTTTCAAAAGTTTCTACCCCTTTCTAAACCCCCCAGGATAGTTCTGTTGAACACTTCTCCCATCGGCTCTTTTTTCAAGATAAGGACAGACTACCTAAAAGTTGTCAATCGACTGTTTGGTATACAAATTGTGTTGTGCTACGTGTGAAGCATCTTACGTGTGCAACCCAATCCCATCAGTCGAATAGTCAACATTTAGTAAGTCTGTACCGTACCCCAGGATTGTTGCCTCCATCACCCAGTTTTCCGCACGCTTGGGACGTAGATATAAAGCCGTCAGACCACGCAAAATTCTGTGTGTTTATTTTTGGGACCTCCAACATTGACGTGGAAAAAACAAGTCTCAAGAACTCGTCGTTGCTTTAACATTTCAGAGACTCTCAAATTGAGGCATAAAATCCCCGGTGAAACAAAACACTTCTGGTCAAGTGCTCTTTCCCCCACATACAGTACTGCCTTCACTGTATGGGTTAGCTGCTAACGTTAAGCGGGCCAAAAAGAAAAGAGTCCCAAAGATTATTAACTTTCCGCGCTGCATCATAACTGTTCAAAAGAAATCAGCATCATTCACCTGCCCTGAGAATGAGCTTGGATGGCGGAAAGTGGACGTATGATCGCTGAGCGCGTACGTGGCGATGCTGTCTAGTTATATGTTGACTGCGACGCCGCCGCCCTGACTGCAGGAATTCAGAGCGCTCAGATGTTTCGCTGCGCACGACCCGCCCTCAGAGGCAAGGGAGCACTGCACGCTCCAGCGGTACGAAAACTTGAAGCCGCTAAGCGTGCATTTGCGTTACAGATCGGTCATTGGCTTGAAACAGGTTGCCCCGGCTCGACGTCAGAACATCGGAGCTCTGTCATACCGATTCGTACGCGCTGCTAAGAAATGGATCCTTGAGACGAGGATCTGTGACTGAATTTTAATAGTTAGCTGTAGTTAAGTTGTAATTGGATTGAGTCATAGTGTGTTTTTACTATGTATTTATGTCCCATTAAATCATTCTTGTTACATGACGATTGACCACTTGAAAAGCCATACTGATGGAGGGGTAAAAAACTGATTTGAATTGCATTGAATTGAGACCGAAAATTTCTTGCCACACCCCCGATCCCTCTTCCTATTTCGTGATCATTCCGCTTTCCTTGTGATACCCCATAAAACCCCCGAAACTTTGCCCATTTTAGGGCAAGACAAACTCTGTATTAGATTAAGAATATTAGAATCATTACACCATTCCATCAAAAACCTTCTCTCAATAACATGACTTCTGCCTTCCCCCTTCAAACTGTTCGCAGAACATCTGAAAGAGGGTGGCTTAATCTTTGAGTCACGCTTATTGTTTCCTTTTCTTTATATTTTCGAGAGTGTGCCTGTAACTTATTTTGTTGATCTGTCCGAGTGAAAACTTTGCCTGAAGATACAGTCGAGTAGTGTGAAACGTCGTACTAATACAGCTGCAGAATGTTATTCTTTTAATGGTGACATCTGATTTTGAATGATAATGAATCACCAAACTTATTCATTATAAGTTTGGTGTTTGGTGTGTGTTGTATCTTTAGTTCATCACCAAACAGGTGGCACCCAATGATAGGAGAAGTCCTGCAGTTGAACCATTTTCACACCTTAAACACACAATAATATTCACTTACATTTCAACATCAGATCACAGGTTGTAGTGTTGATATAAATGTCAGAATATGACGCTTCAGCTGGCCCAGGGTATTATGGAAGACGTCACACTGTGGTGAAAACCGCACAAGGTTGTTGATGAGTCGTGAGCCGCGCACAAACAAGCCGTTCACCACAGTGTTCACACGATTCCATCTGGATTTCGCGGAGGGTACACTTAACAGCGTGACAGATGCACCCCTTGTCGCTCTGGCAGGTGCATGGATGGTAAATAGTCTTAAAGATGAGTTGATGAGATAAAACCCTTAAAAGCGTACATACAAACATTATATCATTCTGAACATGTCTCGCGTACAAATACCGAATGTTGTAAAATGATACAAGCGGTCATAGTCTAAGGCAAAGGCCAACGGGGTCATGCCCCCCCCCCCCCCAGACCTTCGCGGCACGACACAAGTCTCCCAATTTGTAACATAAACTTTCGTAAATTGCCTTTGCAGCAGTCAAAATCCAGCTGTCCACAGCCAAAAGTGGAAACTTTCGTTATTTTTCGCGGCATGACACAAGTTTTCCAATTGCTTATATACATTTAGAAAATGAGAAAATGAATTAATAATAATAATGAATTAATAATGAATAAATAATGAATTAATAATGAATTGATAATAAAGTACATTTAATTTCTTGCAGAGGCTCTTCTAGGCGGTAAATGCTGGCACCAAGGCCCACTCCCTTCATAAAATATTAACTTCAAGCAGGCTATATGTTTAGCTAGTCTGCTGAGTTGCAAAAAAAGGCGACACGAACGCAAAGACGCGGACAACGGCACCCGGAAGCTGCGCCAATGGTGCCCAACTTGCTGGACTGAATAGCTAACAGTGGGACCAGGTCAGGACCATCTCCTGGAGCCATCTCCCCCAGGCTTCTCCAGATCCGCAGGTACCATTTATGTGCGGAAAAGTCGTTCTGCCTCTTGCTGTTTTCAAACCATTTGCACTGTTACCACTTGTTGCAGTTCGATACATATGTAAACAATAATTATTATCATATGTACCAATGCTAGCTGAATGCTAGCCCAGTCATCGTGATTTACTATTCGAAGAATATGCATATGAAAAACTATCTTTATTTAAATATTTTTAATCATACCGAGATGTGCAATCAGGAATAGGGGCTGCAAGAGGCTTGGCTCCACTCACGGTCTGGCTCCAGTATAAAAAATAATTATACGATCTAAAATTAACATTTTCACGCCGCTTCGCGGCGTCACATCAGTGGCCATCGTCATAACGAAGTCATCGCTATCGCCTTCGTTTCGTTGTAACGGTGAATTGAATTAATTGCACGTTTAGCTTTGTATTCCTTATAAGGCCCACCGCCTATTTTTCTGGGTTTTATCAGGCAAAGCCGTAAAAATTTCGAGCCGCTTCACGGCGCTAAATCAGTACTACTATAACATGAAAATCCACATTACAAATGCTGCAAAGCATTAAATAAAAGCATAAAATGAGGTGATTTTTTTCGTCATTTTAGCCGATCTCCCGCTACAAAATATCGGCGACGCCCCTGGGTACAGCTGACAATTGACATGGTTTCGCTCAGTGTAAGGCAATGTCGGTACAGCACAAACTGCAAGCTGACATTTTGCGATATCCCAAAAGGTCCAAAAGCTAAAAAAAAAACACAAAAACATGAGATACCCTGAGGTTGCAAAATAATATGGCCCGAATCCGGGAAGAAATTAGAAATTGAGGTCACTCAAAACGGTTTCCCCCCCCCAGACAGCCGGCTGGATCCGCCCTTGGTCTAGGGGCGTGCAGTTTGGCTCCGAATGTGTGGCCAACCACATGCCAAACTCGAGTAGGATTCTCTCAACGCGAACGACGTGAGACCTGGCTGTCCCGCCCCAAATGGCTGAACAGTACTCTAAATTCGACCGAATATTAGCACCAGTAAGACGCCTTAAACGGCGTAGGACGAGCGAGTCCGAATAAATCCGCGTCAATTTATCACCCGTCAACGGCAGGTTCGTCTTGTGCAAAGCATGAATTTGAATATATTTTGCTGTGTTATGCCGTCGCAAATAGATCCGAACTAAATCGATACTTTAAAACTAAATAGGTTTTGAAGCGTTATTTTTAAAATTTGCAATATAAGCTTCATGTTTGTTAGGCAAAAATGCATTGGGGTGGGTATTAGATGGATTCGAATTGCGCTTTACAGCCACATCATTTTTATCGTTCTAGCACCCTTTTGTGTTTTGAGCTACGCGGTGTAATTAAGGAAATATTATTTAAAATCGTCAATTAAAATATTACATACAATTTTAACAGTGAAATATTGCATCAAACCTAAATTTTTGAATGCATTTTAGAGCACGGTATATTGGGCTACAGATTGTGTGTTTCATCGTTTCACGTCCCATAGGTGCTGAGCAGATTTAAATTGTGAAGACGTCATAAATATTGAATTGCGCTTTGTATAGCCAGTAACTTTGCACGTACCACGCGCGCTGATCGACACATCAGTGATACGCCGGGCGATCGTTTCTCTACGCATTTGTGTCTTGAACCCGTGTCTTTGCGACTTTTGGTTGCGAGATATAGTCCGGTTTGCAACGATGGTTCGAAGGTAATTTTACTGGACGGAACAGGGGAGTGCACGTGCGCACGTGCAGTGTGGACAAGAGTTTGACCTTGAAATATTGCCAGTTGTGTGGTCTCCAGCTCACACAAATTTTAGCCTTTATTATGTCCAGCCGTTTCTCAGCTACAGCAGGATAATACTTTCTGACACCCTGACGCGGACACGTGTCACGCGCTCGTGCTGACATCACATGAGAAAAAAACATGCAATAATCATAATGTTCATTGCCAATAGGGCATATCATGATGGCGAAGACTGCTTGTCAATCGGATGCGGGGTTCAAAAAGATATAAGCTTCTTGACCGGCGTCGCGGTCTGGCCGGCCGCGTGTCGGCCGCTTATATGTGAGGAAAAAATCCGATATTCAATGAGGACTCACTCCGCGCTTCAGCGCTCGCTCGTAACCAGTAAGGACGCCTAAACGGCGGCTAAGGACGAGCGAGTCCGAATAATCCGCGCCCCCCCCCGTCAATATCACCGTTCCAACGGAGGTTCGTCTGCCAAAGCATGCTTTTTTAATTATTTCGCATGTGTTGTTTTGCCGTTTCGCAAATAGATCGATCTAAATCGATCTTTGACACTAAATAGGTTTTGCAGCGTTATTTTTAATTTTGCAAATTATAACGCGTTCATGTTGTAGGCAAAAATTAATTTGGGTGGGTATTAGATGGTTTTGATTGCGCTTTACAGCTGCATCATTTGCTATCGTCTGCACCCTTTGCGTTTGAAGCTACGCGGTGTAATTAAGGAAATGTTATGAATCGTCAATAAAAATTACAGGCAGATTTTAACAGCGAAACTACTGCATTAAAAACCTCAATTTTCGCATGCCATATTAGAGACGCGTTACATTGGTCTTACAGATTTGGTGTTTGTTTCATCGCTTCACGTCCCATAGAGTGCTGAGCACTGATTTTAATTGTGAAGACGTCAGTAAAACTATGATTTGCACTTATATAGCCAGTAACTTTGCACGTTCCACGCCGCCCCGCTGATCGACCACATTAGTGCATACGCCGGGCGGATCGTCTCTATCGCGTCTGTTGTTTGACCGTGTCTTTACGACTTTTGGTTGCCGAGATAATTAGGTCGGTATTGCAAACGATGTTTTGCAGTAATTTTCGTGACGACAGGGCTGCACCGTGCACACGTGCAGTGTGACTCAGAGTTGACCTGTGCACATTGCCAGTGGTGTGGTCTCAGCTCACATCAAATTTGAGCTTTTATAGGTCCAGGCCGTTTCTCAGCTACAGCAGGTAATTACTTTCTGACACCCCTGAGCGGGCAGTGTCACGCGCAGGGGCGTTTTAGGGGGGTCACCGCACCAGCCCCCCCCCTTGGGCGCCGAAGGCGCCCTCATGGACTGAAGGTGCGCCCTTATGCAACCGGAAGGCGCCGAAGGCGCCATCGCTGAATGTGAGGCGCGCTCCGGCCTGAGATATGAAGCGCGTTTCACTGAATGCGAGGCGCGCTCCGCGTACACTGAAGGTGCCTTCCCACATTCCTTTCAAGGCGCCCTCACAAATGCTTCCAGAGGCGCCCTCCACATAGCTCCAAAGGCGACCTCCAATCACTTCCTACGCTTCCCACATGCTTTCAAAGCGCCTTAGATAAACTTCTGAAGGGCGCCTCAAAATACCCCAAAGGCGCCCTCCCATACACATCCCAAGGTGCCATCGATACCAACATGAAGCGCCCTCCTACATACCTCCCAAGCGCCCATGCCCTTTTAAAAAATGCTACTCACAAAATTATACACTCTGGCCTAAAAAAAAAAAAAAAAAAAAAAAAAAAACGCCAAAGACGCCCCCGATACGTCTGATGCGCCCTCCACAAACCTTCGAAAGGCGTCTCGAATACACTTACGGTGGTGTTCTCCGTACATATACGAGAAGGCGTATGACGGCGCCCTCCATACATCTTGAAGACGCCTTCCCACATACCTCAAGGCCCTAAGATGCGATCACCTCTGAAGGCCCTTCTCACTTAGTCCAAAATCACCCTCAGATTACAAATCGAGGGCCGAGGCGCCCTCAACCTACATACCTCAAAGGCGTCGTTCGATGCGTGTGAGCGGGGGGGCCTTCCGGTCTACAGAGGGTGTCTCTCGAGCTATTTGAGAGGGCCGCCCTCGGAAGATGTCATCGTAGGGCGCCTTCGGAGACATTTGGAAGGGCGCCTTAAGAGGTACTTTGGGACTCGGAGGGCGCCTTTTTCAAGGCGGATCCAGGGGGCCATGGTCCCACAAAGGTTTGAGGACTATGTTTTGCCCCCCACCCCCTCCAAACGGTTGACGTACAGCCTTAAAAATTGTTTTTCAACAGTCAAAATACAGGACGCCACAAGTTGAAAAACTCGAAAATTTTCTCGCCGCTTCGCGGCATGACACAAAATACGCAATTGTTTAATTGATAAAATCGGGAAAATGGTAAAATGAACTAATTAAGTGTCTGGGCAGTCTCCCTTGGCGCGTACCTATTTTGTCTGTGTCCAAGCTGGACCAAAATGCCAATAGTGGGACCAGGCCAGGCACCTCTCCCAAAGCCATTTCGTCCAGGCTCCTCCAGATCCGTTGGGACCATTTATGTGCGGAAAAGGCCGCTTCTGCGCTTGCTGTTTTCAATACCATTTGCACTGTTACAATTGTTTGTTGCAGTTCGGCCGCATATGTATACAGTTAGTATTATTCCATATACCTAAGTTATTAAGCACTTACTACACCGGTCATCGTAATTTAGTACCGAGGAATATATTTATTAAAAACTACCTTAATTTCAATATTTTATCATACCGAATGTGCAACCAGGCATAGGGGTATCTGACGGGGGGGGGGGGGGGCGGTGGGGTGGTCTGGTTTCCAATATAAATTGTGTTTTCCACGACCATAAATTAAACTTTACGCCACTTCACGGATGTCAAACAATCGGGTTCGCCATCGTCTTAACGAAGCATCGCCATCGTCTTCGTTCATGGTAACGGTAATTGAATGAATAGCATGTTTTTAGGCATTTATTCTCTTCATGAGCAAACCGACTTATGTTTCGGGTTTTATCAGGCAAACCCGTAAAAATTTTCGCGCCGCTTCGTGGCGCTAAATAACAAATACCTTATTTTAATATCAAGACCAACATTACACAATTCTGCAAAGGCTTACCATACCACGCATTAAAAATGGGTTACATTTTTGCGTCATTTCAGCCCATCCCCACTAAAAATTATCGGGCGACACCCTTGCGGTACAGTTTGACAATTGAATTAGCTTTGCCTCTGGTACTGTAAGGCAATGCGAACAAATACAAACTGCAGCCTTTTTCGATAACCAGGAAGTCGAAAAAAACGGAAAAAAATCAAAATAAAGAAATTCGAAATCATGTGGTTGCAAAATAAAGTGGACCAAATCCGTGAGAAATTCGAAAAATTGGGGGTAGGTTAGGTCCGCCAAAAACGGTTTGCCCCCCCAAACGCCGGCGGATCCGCCCTTGCCGCCTCTTTGAAGGATATTTGGGAGGGACAAGTACTAAATTGGTAAATCATAGGGCGCCCTGCCGGAAATTTATCGGAGCCTACCCCCCCCCCGCTCAGCATTTTTTTTTCGCTGACGGCGCCCTCATGAGTGGTTTTGGGCGCCCCTTTGAGGGCTGGGTGGGCCCACCCCCCCTTGGCGGATTTTCTAAATACGCCACTGGTCACGCGCCATGCTGACCCTCACATGAGAAAAACATGTAAATAATCATAATGTCATGAATGGAGGCTATAGTGGCGAAAACCGCTGTCAATCGATGCGGGATTCAAAAGATATAAGCTTCTGACAGCGTTCGCGGTCTGGCCGGCCCGCCGGGCCGGGCCGCGGCCGGGTCGGGTCGGCCGCTTATATGTGAGAAAAATTCGGTATTCAATGAGGACTCGCTCCGCGCTTCGCGCTCGCTCGTAATAAGCGGCTAGTATTGACAGCTTGTTCAGTTTGCATCCATGAGGGAGGCCGACCGGAAGGTCCGAATAAGAAGGTCCAAGGCACGATTCGCCTTGCAAGCGATGTGATCAATGTGATCTGAGAATGTTAGCTTCTAGTCCAGGACAACACCCAAATCACGAATTTGGCTAACGTTTTCCAAAACAGAGCCGTTTATGGTATAAGGCAAGGCGACTCAACATTTTTTCAAGATGATGTCGAATGACTTGCACTTGGAAGCGTTCAGATTGAGTTTTCATCAGCCGCCCAGTGCGTCACTGTGTCCATGTCCTGTTGCTATCTCAGGACGCCGTTTTGGGAGAACCTCATCCGTCAAACGGTTTTTGAGTTATAGCCTCAGGCATTATTCGATTTTGCTCAAACCTTTAATTTTCAGCGGGCGATATCTCCAATCTAAAATATGGAAGTCATATAATCCTATATATCATAAGAATCATCATAAATCATAGATTAATGTGATATAACTTTTTTAGAAAATTCAAAATTTTTGAATTTTTCCAACGCGAGTTTAAGTAAAAACACGTTTTTTATGATGTGGCCACTAAAAATTATGATGTTTTTCCTTGCCAGCATTAACTTAAATATATATTCCATCGATAGTAAAAATATTGGAGATATATTTTTTTTCTCTAAATATTGTATTTATATTTTTGAATTTATAAAAATAATGGTCACCAGCACGTAGTTGATAATAACTTTGCACGAGTGTGTTAGAGAGCTTAACGAACAGATTATATTTGCCTCATCGAGCTTGCCATTGATGATGCATAACATGACCCATGCAGGTTGCTCCTGACTTTAAGGTTCACGTTGACTGGAGGTCACCCGTGCAGCCAATGTAGGAAATTCAACCCAAACATAACACTCCTTTTCTCATAGTTGAGATATATGTTTTGGGCGTTATTCTGGGCCGAACTGACGCTGTTAAATTTCTGTCCCGTCTGTTGAATGGTTTTAAAAGTTAATAGCCCTAGCATTTTTCGGTGTGCGTAAACCTCATTATTCAGTGTGCTAAATCTTCCCATTTAAGTAATATGAGTCATATAAAACCTATATTCATAACAATCATCATAAATTAAAAAGATTAATGTGAAAGATAACATTTTTTGAAAATGCTAAAATTTTTTAAAACGCAAATTTAAATAAAAATAATGATTTTTTGTAGCTTGAGTCAAGGAGCAGTCTGGCAGGTCATGTTATGCATCATTAATACAGCTAGCGAGGCAAATATAGTGCTGTTCAGTTACGCTTTCTAGCACTTTTACGTGCAAAGTTATTATCAAAACGTGCTGGTGACATTATTTTTTCCAAATGCAAAAAATAAATAATATTTTAGAGAAAAATTCTATCTCCAATATTTTTACCATCGAAGGCTTTATATTATTGAAGTCAATGCTGGCAAGAAAAAACATAATGATTTTTAGTGGCCACATTACAAAAAACTTATTTTATTAAAAAATCGCGTTTTAAAAAATTTCAAAATATTTTGAATTTAAGAAAATTGCTTCTATTCACATAGTCTATGGCTTATTGATGATTTATTTCATATATATGTTGAATGACTCCTAACAATTTATATAAGAAAAAATACGGCACCGCTGAAAATGAAGGTTTGAGCAAAATCGAATAATGCCTGAGGCTATAACTCGAAAACCATTTGACGGATGGTGCTGCATATTTCACAGCGTGAATCTACGTCCCAGATAACCTCATACACGCAGTTTAATCGAAATCTGATATGTAGGGTGCTGTGGCTTGGTCGATCTGTCATGGAATTACCAAACTGACAAGAGATAGCATTTTAAATAATCGGCATACATGAGACAATTTGTCGAAATATCCGGTCATTCAGAAGTCCGGTCCGGTCATAAAATTTCCGGTCATTCAGAAGAGAGAAAACAACAGAGCGAACATAAGTCCGCCCTCCGGCGTTCCAGAGACTGGCGGTACCCTATAAGAGACCTTGCCGTTGAGTATAACTCTCTGCTTACGTCTCTCCAAGTAGGAGGTCAGCCAACGGAGAACGGAGAGCCAACTTCCAAACCGAGTACAGGCCCGTCGATCCCAAACATGCATTCGAGCTTATACAGCAGCAACCGGAGGCTGACGCTTTGGAAGGCGCTTTGGGGAATTTTAAATGCCGTATGACGTCATCAGTAGTCCATTATGGCTCAAAGAAAGAATAGCCATGTGCGAGGATGAACGCCAAGTGATGTGGATACTGAGAAATTAAAGCACTAAATAATGCGCATAGGGATTGTTGTACTTGGAAATTCTCGGTATGATAAATCGTGCACAAAATTACACGATGGCGATCTGCCTACGAAGCTTTGAGCGCAAACTTCAAGAACGATTAAATGTTAGATAATGAAATTGCATACCATCACCATCAAAGCAAGGACTCAACCTGGATACGGAGAAACTGTTTCAACGTGATACAGTATACTGCAGGGAGACGCAATATGTATTGGAGCCCCATCCACGTTTTCCGCAACATTTAAGTTAAACAGTTGTGCCTCAAGTTCCTTCTGCTCGGTTAGCTTGCTGGCAATTGTTTGACAGATAATCGTTTTCCAAGAATCCACTAATTACGGTAGATCTATTTAAGGCAGCTCGACTTGGGAACTAAGCCAATCGTCAGGCCTCGGGCAAGCTGCATGACCTTTCAGTTAAGAGGGAGTTTATTACCTCTACGCTCAGGCTTAGTCTCTACTGGCTATTCCATACTCTGTTCTTGGTTCTCTAACTGTGGGAAACAGCAGAAACACTTGAAAATCCGTCGGAAGTTGGCCGTAATGGCCTGTTCGTTTCGTCGACTTGGAGCGCAGTCTAGTCGTCCGCACTGCAGCCTTTGGACGAGGGGCTCCGAGTAACTATAGCCTATGACCTATGTCAGACTCAGGTGTATATCACGCTGTTTGCCATCCTGGCCTAGGGTTAGTGAGACAAAATCTGAGACGATTAAAATGGCTGTTCACACAACAGAATCGACTGCAGACTCTTGAGGTGACAAGCAAGATGCGGCTAAATCAAGCGTGAATGTTAAATGTTTATATTAACATAGCAAATAGGGGATTGTTGGCTGAATGACAAACTAACAATGACAACAAATTTTAATTGGGATCTAAAAGTACAAAACATATTGTTGAAGCTTAGTATGACAACAAACATTATCATCCATACGCTGCAATTTTGATTTATAATTTGCCAGTCCACACATTGGTACAACATGCAATTTGCATATAGCCTATAACAGCTAAGCTGCATGAAGTGGGCTTTAGCTTCATTGGACTGATTCTGGATACATGATACTAATGTAACTTCATTAGAGGCATCCCAGCTATATTGAAGTGATTCCAACTATGCATGTGTGTATGCAATATGCATGTACAATGTACATAGGTACATACACCATACTGATCCCAGACACATTTTTTTTTTTATAAATTGAGTCCGAATGTTTTGATGGAATGGATTCCCGAGATCAGGAACCCACGCTAAGCTGAGCTTGTTGCGCAGGCCCTGACCCCACCATCCGATCACGCAATTCCAGTCACCGGCAGAATTTAGAGACGAAAGTTTAACGTCCCCTAACGGCTGAAGACTGGCTTCATCTGACGCCAGGCTCGCTGGCTTCATCTGACCTTTGACGCCGCCGCTGCCACCAGCCGCAGGTCATCCCCGCCAGGAGCAAAAAGCGAGCGCCGAAGCGGCTCGAACCTATCTTGCCAGGGTGGGTCAGACCTATAGTCCAGCGCCTCTCCCGACTGAGCTACACGGGCGGACAGGCATCGCGTGACAGCCATCACATCACGCTGATACCAGCTGCATCAGACTGCTCCCAGTCACGACAGACTGCTCCCAGTCACGACAGACTCCTCCCAGTCACGGCAGACTCCTCCCAGTCACGACAGACTGCTCCCAGTCACGGCAGACTTCTTCCAGTCACGGTAGACTGCTCCTGGTCACGGCAGACTGCTCCCAGTCACGGCAGACTTCTCCCAGTCACGGTAGACTGCTCCTGGTCACGGCAGACTGCTCCTGGTCACGGCAGACTGCTCCCGGTCACGGCAGACTGCTCCCGGTCACGGCAGACGGCTCCAGTCAGGCAGACTGCTCCCGGTTACGGTAGACTGCTCCCGTCACGAGACTGCTCCGGTCACGACAGACTGCTCCGGTTCACGACGGACTGCTCCGGTCACGCAGATCTGCTCCAGTCACGGCAGACTGCTCCCGGTCACGGTAGACTGCTCCCGGTCACGACAGACTGCTCCCAGTCACGACAGACTGCTCACAGACTCATTATGCTGCCTTATGCAACAGTGGACGCGTTCGGAAAGCTTTATTTGCGCCGCTGCTCTCACGGCCAGGCCAGCTGAATGCCGAACGCATCCTGAGAGGCCAAGCACTGTGTTATGCATGTGGTGCAGGCGTGGATGGATTGCTGACCGATACAACCGGGTCACAGCGATGGAGAATACACGGTAAACGCGGACGAAGGGAACAAAAATTATGCGTAATGGCATTGGCATTGCTAATCCTGAAAGTAAACAGTGATCTGTGATCCATTTTCCTCTCCACCACTTTTCACCGGTGGTTCTGGTTCAGTGTTTTAGCATAATGCAGTGTGAAATTCATGCAAATTACATTTAAGGATGAGTCTGATTTATAGGTGGCGCTGTTGTGGGTAATGGGATGGAAATGATGACTAATTATGTTGAATGCTCAGTATAGCGGTGAGAGTCGTTGTTTAGTAAGTTAGGTGCGGCACCACCAAGGCAAACATTCGATGACGTGGAGAAGCTTCACACAACGCTGCAAAAACATTCCCCGTATAATACATGCATCAAGACTATTGAATTTAAGGTCGGAACCCCATCAGTCTGCCGTCCGTACACCACCACCACGTCCAGTCTGGCGTCCGTACACCACCGCCACGTCCAGTCTGGCGTCAAACTCACCACCGTCAAGTCCAGTCTTGGCCGTTCCGACACCACACCACGTCCAGTCTGGCGTCAAACTACCACCGCCAAGTCCATCTGGCGTCCCGCTACACGCAGCCCATGTCCAGTCTGCGTCAAAACTTACCACCGCACGTCCAGTCTGGCGTCCCGTACACCACACACGTCCAGTCTGGCGTCAAACTACCAACCAACCACGTCCAGTCTGGCGTCCGTACAAACCACCGCCACGTCAGTCTGGCGTCAAAACTACCACCCGCCAAGTCCAGTCTGGCGTCACGTTACACCACCACCACGTCCGTCTGGGCGCTCAAACTTGACCACCGCCACGTTCCATGCTGGCGTCGAAACTAACCACCGCCAATGTCCAGTCTGGCGTCCGTACACCACCACCACGTCCAGTCTGGCGTCAAACTACCACCGCCACGTCCAGTCTGGCGTCCGTACACCACCGCCACGTCCAGTCTGGCCGCCAAACTACCACCACCACGTCCAGTCTGGCGTCCGTCCACAGGCAACCTCAGGTGTGGTCAGATCACAAGGAGCAGATTGAGGATTATACTTTTAAAAAAAAACGCGATCGGCTGTTATGATATGCATGTGACATAGGTACAGTTCAATGTAGAACAAATAAATATAAATAGAATGAGGAATGAAAAGGGAGAAGGACATGAGGATGAGAGGAAGATAATGAAATACAGGGGGAGAAGGAGGGGGAGCGAGAGAGAGAGAGAGAGAGAGAGAGAGAGAGAGAGAGAGAGAGAGAGAGAGAGAGAGAGAGAGAGAGAGAGAGAGAGAGAGAGAGAGAGAGAGAGAGGAGAGAGAGAGAGAGAGCAATGGGGAAAAGGAATCCTCTTCTTCGCCACTCCATAGCTGTCGAATTCATCAAAGGAAATGGCCGGAGGGTCTGGCTTTGATGCTCTCTGATCGATCATTACTGCTCCGGACAGAATTCAAATTAGTGTATCAGTCTGGGTGGGTGGTCTTAATGAGCCACCGAGATCGAGTCCCAGCCAATTGCTCTCAGCCATCAACGATGGGAACTTTGATGAAAATGGGTCCAACAGAGGACAGCGTTGGCGGATTCAAGCGGGTTTCAAAAGGACCACAGCTGATAGGCAGCTCTAAGACGCCGGATATCCACCGAAAATTTACATATCTGCTGATTTAAACACAATCATGGAAATTGTATTAAAGAAAGGGCATCTCAACCTATCAGTTATACATGCATAGCATAAGGAAGTGAAATCCGGTTATTTTTTAGAATTGTTTGAAGCTTTTAGAGATTCTCGCGCAAACCAACTGTTCGCTGTTTTGCATCCGCCGCGGTCCTGGTCGGTGATTACCTGCAGGCGTCAGTTGACGTACCTATATGTTTTGAGTAACGCGTGCAGATACCTTGACGCATTTCCTAAACTTTGGCCAAGTTAATTTTGCCCCGATGTGAAACACACCAACAAGCCCTGATTGGTCAACATCAAGGATTTATTTTGGAGTTAGATGTCTCTTAGGTGTGCGTGCGTGCGTGCGTGCGTGCGTCCGTGCGTGCGTGCGTGCGTGCGTGCGTGCGTGCGTGCGTGCGTGCGTGTGTGCATGCGTGCGTGCGTGCGTGCGTGCGTTCGTGCGTGCGTACGTGCGTGCGTGCGTAGGACGTGCGTGCGTGTGCACGTGTATGCGTGTGTGCACGTGTGTGTGTGCGTGTGCGTGTGTGTGTGTGTGTGTATTTGTGTGCCTGTGCGTGTGTGCGCGTATGTGCGTGTGGGTGTGTCTGTGTCTGTGTCTGATTCTTGTCTGTGTCTGTGTCTTTTTTTAGGTCCTAGAAAGTTGCCCGTGGGCGAGACCGATATTTTTTAAGTAAAAAGGCGTATCTAAGACTGTGATATCTCAATATAAATTGTTATCTGGTCCTAGTGATATCTTAAACATTTTAACTATTTATTAATTACTGGACCAATACCGATCGTGACATCATTCATAACAATTGATACGAAGTTGATACTGTACCTACACACATTAACAACTACAAAACTTATTTTAAGAAACGCACACACGCACACGAAAGGCGCAAAGAAACAAGTTCCAATATCAGTACACTGTTACAATATAATTTGCAAAACTGATGTGCTAAAAGCTGTCGGGCCAAAAACGGCAAAATGCAACGTAGCGTGCGGTTATGTTTTTCGCAGCTTTCACAACAGTATTGTGTTGCATAATTCAAACATTCGCATAAGCTTACAAAACAGCATCGGTTCTCTTCTCCACTCATATGAATGTTCACTGCACTAGCTATGCAGTTGCTTCGACTGTTTCATTTGCGTGCGGATCTATCCTGCAGCCCTTCAATGAAACAGTTAGTGTGGTTTTAAAGTGTTATTGATCCCTTCTGTTCTGATTGAAACAAATATAACGCTTGAAGCAGCCAAAGCAAAGCAATTAGCAAAGTCAGAATAACGTTAATAAAGTTAAGGAAGGCGGCTGCCAAAATACCCTACGCCCGACCTAACTCACGATATAGCTGCTAGTTTAGAAACGGGAGCCGAGCGAGATCAAAGTTGCCGGGAAATGGGGCTAGTGTATCCTGCTGTGGCTTTGAAGAGCTCGTGTGAAACATCAGACTTGCAACTTAACGGGCTAAAAGGCAAAAAGTTGATACGGGACTTCGTCAACAGAGTTAACTACAGAGACGAGAAAGAATGCAATGTGTCCTATGTCTAACCAAGTCAATCTTGTTTAGGCCTCTTATACGGTTTTGATTTAGGCGAGATACCTAAACACGACTCAAGTACCTTACATGTTTACAAAATCAACGAATGATTTACCAATGCCAATGATTTTAGAAAATGAAATTGTTTTAAATGCTGAGCTCATAATTGACTTCCGGTAAATTGTGCTTCACTTTTTTTCAGAAAAAATATTGACACCACTACAGTCTACAACACTACCGATTGACACCACTAGTATATTGTAGGGGGCTGTCTATACTCTATAGCTGCTGGGGGAGGGGGGGGGGCTCTATCTCCGGAACTAATGGATCGATCTGAAAAATCCAAACGGCATTAGATATCCAAACGGCTGTTACATTTGTCGAAGGAAACACAATATTGTTAACCTCAGGGTCACCTATGACGTCGCAGGTCACGTCAAAGACAAAATGTTTGACCGTGTCATCAAAGTCCGGTGGATGGAATCGTCGCGCAAAAATGCGATATTAACACATAATCAGTTGACAAATCAGTATGATTCGTGTATCTAACACTTATTATTACCATTCTAAGCTGTTTTTGACCCTGGGTCAGGTCAAGGTCATCCGAGGTTACGAAGTCAAACTGCAGATTATGGTCATTAGGAGTTGTAACACATGTATATGAGGTCGTTTTTCGACTAGAACGCTAAAAAATGACATTGTAACATCATTTTTGTTATACAAATAGGAGAAAAGACAAAAAACGACAATACAATTTGTATGCATGGTTATGCTGTAGAGGTGGTCGAAATTTGCCTCTGAAAGGTTGTAAGTCAGTCATTTTTTTTTAATCGACTTCAGACTTGTTACACATATTCATGGCACTCTTTTAGGACATAGGAATTTCAGTTTTTTTGCAAACTCTGATTACTATTTTTTAATTTATGAAAACAAAAAAGTATATTTAGATTTCTCAACATTTTGAGTTTCAGTAAATTTCAAAACTCCGAGATTTCAATTTGATAGCCGAGATCATTATCTGTCATTTGGTATATAGCAGTTGAAGTTATCTTATCAACTGTACTTTTGACAGCGTTTCTCGCAAAACCTTATTTTTCAACAGAAAACGCAGAACATGACGTCACTCTGACGTCATTCCTGTTTGATCTATCATAGCCTCAACTTTTTCCTGTGAGCAGGATGTGTCAAATTGATGTGCAATAAGGTACTGAAAGTTTGGTGGCGATATCGCTGTTTGTTTAGGAGATACCTATTGCAAAATAACGGAAGGGGGCTATAAATAGCCCCCCAGTAACTCACGGGATGATAGAGAGACCTATAGCTCAAATCTTCTGTTCTCTTTTCCTTCGGCCCGTCGTTTTCTTACGTGCTGTCTGATTGCCCAGCTGAGCAGGTGTTAGCTCCTGTTTGGCATTGGACCTGCAGTGTCTCGTGCCAGTGTCTCGCCGTGCTGCTGTTCGTATTGCCAATCTGCCCAGGTCTCGCCCTGAGCCCGTGACCGTGTGAATTATCTACATCCAATACCGGGCAGGGCAGACCTGCAAGATCAAGGTGATCGCAACGGGCCAGGGTTTATCACTGGTCACGGGCTAAAAAATGTACTGTTGTGTAGGTACTGTTGTAGGTACTGTTGTGCGCTTACAATATAAGAATTGGTCGTTGTTAAAAAAAGACGAACTACATGTTTTGTGTTTTCCTTTTTCAAGTGACAAACTTACTGTCACTGCAATATGCAAGTTAAGCTTGTTGCCACTTTCGGTATTTTACTAATTCGTTTTAGTGCATGGCCGAAGACTGTTTTCCCATTGACCATGTGCTTAACTGTTGCGGTGTATTAACTGGAGTGTTAATACACTCCCAAAATTGATAATGCACTGCTAAGCCGCAGGTAAATGACCCTGCATTTAACTCTGGAAAAATATGTACTTGTGCTCTAATCAGTCAGTCTTCGGCCATGCACTAAATCGTTTTATGCACTCGTGGCATTACAGATTCAGTTTATGAACTCGCCTTCGGCTCGTTCATAAACTGAATCATTAATGCCACTCATGCATAAAACTATAATAATATAATAATCTCACATAGAATATATTACTGACCGGGCCGACGATATTATCTGGAAACGAGGTTTGCAAAATTATCGGAGGTCCGAGTGCGAAGCACGAGGACCAGAGCTAAATTTTGAAAACTGAGTTTCCAGATACTTTCGTCAGGCTAAGGTCAGTAAGATTTTTTTATACATGTCGGAATATGCTTTAAGTATAGCACGAGCCTATTCATTATTAAGTAATATTAGTAGTAACTTATTAAGTTTAGGCCGGGCAGGAAAGCCGGTCAAGAAACTTTTGTTTCCTGCCCGACCTATCAAATAACATGGGAATTGGGGTCGGACAATTTCTGGCCAGACATTTTCCTGCCCGGCTCGCGCTATATTTAAAGATTACCCCGGCATGTAGGAAAAGCTATTAATAACATTTTTCAGTATTCATTTTACTGAAATGTAAAATGAATGCCATCTTTTTTGCATTATGAGAGTTAGGTTAGCAATTCTTATTAGTATTCATTTTATTACAAATGTTATTCGTTGCATTATTAATCAAAATGCTGGTCGCATTCATTCTATCACGCCCAAAAAAGCACGTTAATTTAAACGATGACAAGGTAGTGTACCGTGAAGGCTAGTGCTAACTCACAACTAGAATATACAATTATGAAAATAAATCAAGACGACTATCTCCATTTCCCACATTATTTTCCTTTTCCGTCGTTTCTTACCCTCTGGCCGTCTATTTCTTCCTTTTCTCCCGCTCCTCGTGCCGTATCTGTGCGTCTCTGCTGCAGTAACTCAGCTGCCGGCGCGGTCTGACGGCCGGCCAGCCGATCCCAGTCGTCCAGACTGTCAATGTGATGACCACCAGCCAGCACCATCCGAGCGAAACGGCCCCTCTGCCTCCGCCACCAGTCCCGGCGGCACGACTCCGCAGCGGACATCCGTCCCAGCGTGACACGACTCCGCAGCGGACATCCGTCCAGCGTGACACGACTCCGCAGCGGACATCGTCCAAGCGTGACACGGATCCGCAGGCTGAACATCCGTCCCAGGGCTGACCACCGACTCCGCATGGAATCCGTCGCCAGCGTGACGCGATCGCGCGATACCGCACAGCGTACACGGAATTCCGCAGCGGGACATCCGTCCAGCGTGACACGATCCGCAGCGGCATCCGTTCCAGCCGTGACACGACTCCGCAGCGGCATCCCGTCCCAGCGTGAACACGGACCGCAGCGGACATCCGTCCCAGCATGACACGACCCGCAGTGGACATTCCGTCCGGCGTGACGCGACTCCGCAGCGACATCCTGCACAGCGTGACACGAACTCCGCAGCGGACATCCGTCCAGCGTGACACGACTCCGCAGCGGACATCCGTCCCAGCGTGACACGACTCCGCAGTGGACATCCGTCCCAGCGTGACGCGACTCCGCAGCGGACATCCGTCACAGCGTGACACGACTCCGCAGCGGACATCCGTCCAGCGTGACACGACTCCGCAGCGGACATCCGTCCCAGCGTGGACACGACTCCGCAGCGGACATCCGTCACAGCGTGACACCGACTCCGCAGCGACATCCTCCCAGCGGGAACACGACTCCGCAAGCGACATCCGTCCCAGCGTGACGCGACTCCGCAGCGACATCCGTCCCAGCGTGACACACTCCGACGGACATCCGTCCAGCTGACGCCGACCTCCCAGCGGACATCCGTCCACAGCGTGGACAGACTCCGCAGCGGACATCCTCCGCGTGACACGACTCCGCAGCGGACATCCGTCCCAGCGTGACACGACTTCCGCAGCGGACATCCTCCCAGCTGACCGCGACTTCGCAGAAACGGACATCCGTCCCAGCGTGACACGACTCCGCAGCGACATCCGTCCCAGCGTGACCGCTCCGCCGTCCCAGCGTGACACGACTCCGCAGCGGACATCCGTCCCAGCGTGACACGACTCCGCAGCGGATATCCGACACAGAATGACACGACTCCGCACAGGTAACGCCGCAACATGCACCCTTCGCACCTGACTAGAAATGCGCTTCATCATTGCTCGCACGCACGCGCGTGCCCGTAAGCACGTACAAAATGCACGCGCTTCCTCTCGCACTTAAACCGTCTTACATTCTCAACATGCATTATTCAACTCATACCTGTATCTGTATCAATCTCTATCGGCATTCATATCTGACAAAATGTAGCAAATACCTGTATCAAATTTCGCTCCCATTTCGTCAGTGAAAAGTTGTTGACCGGGAGGGAAGGGTGTTGTCCGGTCGTCAGCAGAATCGCATTTTATCTAGTGTAAGCTAGTTTTGCTCAGGGGGAGGGGGGCATGGCCCCAGTGCCCGCCCCCTCCCTTGGCTATGTCCTTGGCCTGGGTATCTTTGAAACTAATCTGATCTGACCATAACCACGTTAGATACCAAGGTGCTCTTCGCGCGCATAATCTTTTTAACTGGAGGGAAATCTTAAAAAGTTGCACCAGGCCCGATGCAATATCCTCTGTTCAACATTTTACATGTATTTTTGGCGTTCGGATGGTCATATATTGGGGCAGCGGCTGTTATGTAGCGCGAAACTTTTTATCGGAGAGGCACAGTCATATACTTTGTGTCAAACAATTCATGCCTTTAGTGTCCAATAACCTCGATAAGAATATCTTTGCCTGAAATTCCTGCCATCGACGGCCTACTTGTCATTATTCAGAGAGAATTGGTTTTATATTCGGAATTTGGAACAGTGCTGCTTTGCGACGGAAAGAGTGTAGTTGCTTGCGATTTGCTAGTTAATCACAATCAATGGCAAACTTGTTACCACAAGTCAATTATCCAAAATCGTAGAAGGATGAATAGCAAACTTCGTGAAGTTAGCGACTTATTCAGCGACGTATTCAGCAACGGATTCAGAATCGGCCCAAACCTCGGATGAAGGTCAATACTGGCACGCTGATCACGAGTATGGCCTTCATTTTGCTGTTTAAGGTCATCTTCAATGTCAAATTAAAGGTCAAAGAACGGGGTACCGCATAACGTCCCGAATGTATTACCGGATCCTTTCCAAAGTGGTCTCAGATGATAGACAGGGTCCATATATAATGTCCATGACCCTGACCTCAACCATGACCTTTGACCTTGGAGGGAAAATTTGAGGTCAAACGACTGGGTGCCGCATAACGTCCCGAATTTATTACCGGATCCCTCCTTTAGATATGGACCTTGTTTATAATCTTGGACCACTTTTGAAAAGATCCGGCAATAAATTCGGGACGTTATGCGGTACCCGGTCGTTTGACCTCGAATTTTACCTACAAGGTCAAAGGTCACGGTTGAGGTTACAGTCACAGATGTTAGATATGTGCCCTGGCCCCTGCCTATCATCTGAGACCACTTTGGAAAGTATCCGGCAATAAATTCGGAACGTTATGCGGTACCCGGTCTTTGACTTACAATTTTACCTCCAAGGTCAAAGGTCAAGGTTTAGGTGATGATCACGGACGTTAGATATGGACCCTGTATAATGCATATCATCTGAGACCACTTTGGAAAGAATCCGGCAATTAACTCGGGAAGTTATGCGGTACTCGGTCTTTTTGGTAAAATCTGATTTGTTTGGAAAATGATGTCTAAAATGCCTTTTTAATTTCTTTCTTTTTTAACTTCAATAAAACTCGGTAACCCAAGATTTCAGTTTGATAGCCAAGTCTATTATCAGTTATCTGATATATGCCAATTTAATTTATCATAAACAATTGTGATGTTGACAGCGTTTTCAGCAAACCCTTATTTTTCAACAAAAAACGCAGAACATGACGTCATTCTGACGTCATTTCTGGTTGACCTATCATAACCTCATCGTTTTTATTCTGCCAACCTGTTTCAAATTGATGTAAAAGAAGATACTAAAAGGTTTGATGACGATGCTGCTGTTTGTTGAGGAGATATTGATAAATAACGGGAGGGAGCAAACAAATAGCCCCACCCAGCCATTTCCAGATTAAAGGAATTGCGCCGCCGCGCGGGGCTGCGCAAAATTATGAATCTTATGCTTTTAATATGCAATTTCCGTCTATGACCTCAATTTTTTATCGTTTTAAGCTGCGGTAAAACGTGATAAAGCGAACTATTTTGCATAATTATATAGGAAAGTGTCAACATATAAGCAAAACATAAAATAGAAATGCACCGCGAAACGGTGCGAACTTAAAATTGTGTTTTAACCCGTATATAATTGAATGTGAGTTGCAATTGCTCCGCAGTCCGTGGAGCAGCGTAAAATTTTGATTTCATTCCTGGATAACTGTATTCTTACTATTGAAGGTGTGTTGAAGGTGCTGAAGACTGTACTGCGGTGCGAACTGTTTGAGGTGCTTGAAATTTGAGGTTACTGCCATGTGCTCAAAATGGGGGGGGGGCAAAATACACTTTTTCATTACTTATAGTAATGCCTTTTTATTTTGATTTGTTTAATTTGTATTATTTTTAAAGGAAATGTTGTCAAACATTGGCAAGGCTCAGAGAGGCATTGGTGGGGTCCAAACACTGGCGGATCAAGAACGAAGGTTTGTGGCGTTTTTTGGGGGGCATCACCCCAAAACAAGTTTACAGAATTGCAAAAACTCGTCAGATTTCGCTCCCTTATGCATTGCCAGACATTTTACAATAAACTTTCCCTTGACAAAGTTGCGTAGATGTCCTTCTTCATCGGGAAATGAGTAAATTTGCGCCGATTTCAGGCGGTTTGAGAGCATTTGCCCCTAACCCCCCCCCCCCTGATCTGCCAGTGGCCCAGTGCATAAGTGTCAAATTGACCGGTCTTCACAGAGGCTTTGCTCATGCCGTATCGGGCAGCGGTGTCTGGAACGGCCTGCACCACAGGCTTGTGCCGGCCCATTTCACTGGATGTTCTTTAAAACCGCTGTTGCGGAAATGTTGATTTTACCGAGTGTAGTGTAGTGTACTTCGTTTTTTTATTCGTATTGTGTATCGTGATCTGTAATGACATGAAACCAGAATAGCCACCTCGTGGATGGTTTTTAATACACTGATTGATTGATTGATTGATTGATGCCCAAATAAACATTGGTAGGGCCTGGGCCCTACCAAGTCTATAGATAACGACACTGCTGAGTCTACTTCATTATATAATGAATATTAAACAATATTTTAACCTCGGAACTTGTGCTGAGCCAGGCATGAGACCAGCAAGCCTGAGTTCAGACACAACTTCAAATTCGGGCTGCATTTTGGCCCGGTGCCGGCTCCGTGGTCCTAAAGCTTGCATCCCTAGTAGTGAGTACCTACCATATATTAAATAATATTATCGCATCTTTCAAGACATTGATTTCCTTGTATATCATACGTATTGCAGAATTGCAGCTTGCAATATGTCCATGCATCATGATTAATAATTGATGAAAGGTATGCCAGTCCCAGTGCCTATAAGATATTATATTGTCCTGAACCTTCATTAGACTTTGACGTCTTTGAACTGTATCGGAATAGTTTTTAACAATGTTTTATTTTTTTATTTTGACGATTTTGAACGTTTTTGATAGTTTTTAAGTCTCGTGTTCAGAAGCTTTAGACGCATCTACAGGTCAAACGGTTAGCACCAGCGGTCCAAACTTTCAGAACAAGTATATTTGTACTAGATATACGAGCTTTTTGTGGTTTCAGATCCCGAGGGGTGCAAACTGCATTCGTAGGGGGTAAAAAACATATATTTTTTACCCTTATATTTGCTTGGTGAAAAAGTATCAACAAATGTTTTTTATCTGATTTTTTAACCCAGGGCTGTTCTTGTGTCATCTTTAATTCCGCTTTCGAAAAATTTCCGAAAACTCATAGAAATTAGTCAAATTTGCAAAAAATGCTGGGGAAACAAGTATCAAAACTTTTCTGAGAAATATTATTTTTAAAACTCAAAGTTTGTTGCCTCCTCTTCAATTTTGTTTAGCAAATATTATCGAAAAACATATAGAAATCAGTCGAAACTGCACAAAACAAAAATCACCACGTAAACTTGCACGTAAGTGCGTGTTTGTATCTGGCGGCACTAACGACGGCGCCAACAGAATATGCTATTCTGGTGTGTTTTTACCTCTTCTGTAATTTTTTCTGGAAATTGTTCTCGAAAAACGCCTAGAAATCGGTCAAAACTGCCAAAAAACGAATATTATAGTATTGACAATGGGCCAAATAGGTACGATTTTGAAACCCAAGGCGATGCGACAAGCACTGCTGTCCATTTTTATATTATTTACGCTTAGATCACTGTGTTATTTACATATGTACGGTAAATAAATTTCACTTATAAAGTGGCAGACACTGGAGTCGTTACAAGGAATATTGGTCGTTAGAGACTGTTCTGTATATGTTTTTTATAAATGTAGTCCTAATGTTTTGTATGGATGGATTTCCAAAGTCAGTACCCGCACTAAGCAGAGTTTGTTGCGCAGGCCCTGACCCCACCACCCGATCGTACAATTCCTGTTGGTTGGCAAAATTTAGACGGAAGTTTTACGTGCCCGACATACCTGGACACGGTCCGCCCCGCTCACTGACGTCACCTACCTTCAGTGCGACGCTGCCACTGGCCCGCACCATCCGTCAGGAGCAAATTAGCGAGCGCCGAAGCGACTTCGAAACCCGGGCTGCCACTACCGGGATAGGTCAGAAGCCCAGCGCTCTCCCGACTGAGCTACAGGGGCGGACAAAGATCGCCTCGATTGAGGAAGTTCGATTCCAATGGAACACTATTAGCCGTTTTCACGAAGGATTTATTTGCACCCGGTAGTACCCGGTAGTACCCGATAGTACCCGGTAATATTTCGTGCATTTTGGGTAATTGAGTCTAGGAACACGGCTTTTTCCAAATATTTTTGGTATCAATTAAAACTTTATGAATTCATGTACAATTATCTGCTCTTACATAGCGAAATTTCCCGTTAGTTTTCTTTGTATAATCAAATTCATGAAGAAGTATTACCGGGTACTACCGGGTACTACCCGGTAGTACCCGGTAGTATGTGTTCATGAATTTGATTATACAAAGAAAATTAACGGGAAATTTTGCATTGTAAGAGCAGATCATTGTACATGAATGCACAACGATTCAATTGATACCAAAAATATATATAAAAAGCCGTGTTCCTAGACTTAAACACCCAAAACGTACGAAATATTACCGGGTATTACCGGGTACTACCGGGTACAAATAAATCCTTCGTGAAAACAGCTATTGTAAAAATAGCAAACTTATAGCGCCTCGACAGTCAGCTCTGCCACCACGTCGGCCGTAAGGTCGACATACTGCTGTCACTGGGCTGGGTTTAGACCCTTGCCGACAGTGACGACTCGACAGATGGCGGCAGTGAAGGCCAGTGACGGCGAGACGGCCGACTGACAGACAGATTACAGTCCATGTGTGACCGCTGATGGTGGCCGGGACCGGACAGAAGCCATCGCCCCGGTCAGATGGCTGGACAGACTGTCCGCCACGGTCACAGGGCGGAACAGCGCCCCTCACAGAGGACGGCAGACGGGCCAGATGGCTGGACAGACTGTGCGCCACGGTCACACAGGGCGGAACAGCGCCCCTCACAGAGGACGGCAGACGGGCCAGATGGCTGGACAGACTGTGCGCCACGGTCACACAGGGCGGAACAGCGCCCCTCAAAGGCCCTCACAGAGGACGGCAGACAGGCCGACACACGGCAGCACAAAGAAATCGGTCAGATTGGCACGGAGAGATGTTTTGTTTGGTGAAGTGATGAGAAGAAAAGCTATCTCTGTTCAAAGCTAACATAACAAGTTAAAAGATAAACGGATCAGGGGCGGATCCAAGAAAATGTTTCGGTATGGGCACATTGTGTATCGGCACATCTCTCGTCAATGGTTGAAAGGGTTGACGAGTGAACGGATTACCTATCCTCTGGTAAGCTTGCAATTCAATGTAACTTCCTTCAGCGTGGTTGAATCCAAAATCACAGAACGTTTATTTACAATAGCACTTTATAAAACAGAAATTGTGTTGGACTAAAAGGGCCGATCAACGCTTACACTAGTTGCGATTTCGCAGGCCCGATGAGATTAAAAAACGCAATGCCCAAGAGAATACCGATTGACAAAACGACAGCTTTCTGCCTATGGATGAAGAAAACGCCGATATTTGAAAGTAAGAATACAGATTGAGATATTTCAAGACTGCATAATGATATTTTGGCATTATAAGGTTGACAGGGTGATTCATAAAAAAGTGTTGGAAAATAAACAGCTATATTTTCCAGAGCGCTAAATTGATTTATCTACAAATTCGTACAGAACTAGAACGGTTCATGAAATTTTATTAGTACACAAATCAGGCAGTTGTCTCAAGCGGTTTCGCTGCTGCACGGTTTTGTGCAGAACATGCTCAATATGCCTTCCGCGCCTGGACCGGCAGATCGCCAGTCGCTCTGAGAAGTTCCGGATCACTTCTGCACAGGTCTCTTCCGTGATTGTTCGTGCGATGGACTCAATGGCGCTCTTCAGCTTTTGAATTGTTCTTGGTCTGTCTCGATAGACGTTGTCCTTCAGATAGCCCCAAGATAAAAAGTTCCAATGGAATAAGGTCCGGACAGTTAGACGCCACGATCGTTTTCTGTTCGGTGGGAGATGATGCGGCTTCGAAGTGAGCTTGAAGAGTTATATGCCTGTTGGCAGTGTGAGTGGTCTTTTGGCATGAATGTGATATGGGAATCGCTTCAGGTCCAGACGCACAACCCTCCTGCACAGCGAGCTGTACGATATCTCAAGTGCCTGATGGTGTGGGCCAAAGGAACATTTCAGGCTCTCCAACACGCGTCATTAACAAGTTGCATGTTTTTATTTGTTCTGGCACTTAAAGGACGCCCAGAAGACTCTTCGTTGGTGTTATGGACAGTTCCTTTCGCTTAACATTTCTTGACCAGCTTCAAAATGGTTGTTCTAGAAGAAGGCTACGTTTAAACTATCGCTCCAACTGTCTCTGCACTGCACAGCGACCACTGGCTTGAGCTCTATGTGAAGTTCCACAATTCACCATCTTTGGTTGATAGGCAATTGCATGACGCCCAGTGACCCGATTCGTCCCAAACTTTGACATAAAAAATACTTTGAGATATACTTAAAGCAAGACAAAATAATTCACGTGTATCTGCACGTGCTTGTGTTTTATTACAGATCTTTTTCCGACACTTTTTTATGAATCACATGGTAAAAGGATGGTTTGACGTCAAATTTACGTACGCTTTGACATGACTTTTAAACCACTACAATAATCGACAAATAAATATGCATTTGCCTACCAGTGATGTAAAAATGATTTAATATCTCTTGGTGACTTAAGACAAAACAGCCCTAACCTTACGATGATTACCTGTTCTCGGTGCACCGCGAAGAGAACTCTCTGGAATTGATATTAGAAATTAAAATCCTAACGAAGATTCAGAAAAAGTATAAATACAACTTTCATCCGTATTTTGATGTTGGTGAAGTAGGTTATAAGCTTGTTTCGAAACATTTATGACGTCCAATAATCGTAGGCGAAGACATAATACCCACATTCCTAGCTGTGAAGGATGCGACGCAATACTGAAGCAATTCCAATAATGCTGGATTTTCCCCGTATAGTCATATTATGTGGTATGATTGTATGATCCCTCTCTTGCGTAGCTATTAACACTGCTCTTTCATTCAAGCGCAAATGCACCATTCCGCTATTTTCGCCAGAATTTAAAACGAAAGCTCACCATAAACTTTTCTGTCTCAAATCAGCTCATCAATCTACCGTTCTTTTTTGTTTCATTGGCTGAACAAGCACCCTAATCAAACTAATATCGAACGGCGAGTCTGATCAGCGAATCAACATAGCCGCTTTGACCTCTAATTGAGACAGAACTCTGAAGCATCTCATATATGCTCTGTTCGTAGTAGTGTTCCCGGAAACCCTATTATGTAAATGAGTCATGTCAATGGCCAAACATTGCCACGGAAACCTAATTACCAGTCCGATATTGCAGTGGAGGACTGGGTAATTCTAGTTCACCGGACTGTTAAAGTCTACATCAGCGTCGGCGGCGGCGGTAGGTACCTCTCAGGTCGATATGTCGCCTGGCTCTGCTGGCTGGCTGGAGCATGTGAGACGAGCGCAGACAACATGTCTTCCAACGTCTAAAATACAACTATGAATCCCTTTAATATGAAACATTTGGCAATAATATGACATCAAAGTGACCAGATGCTTTAAAATACAACAACAAGAGATACCTAGATGAATATTTGATCCATTTAAGAACAGATACTGACATTTGCATGCTTGGTGACTGCCCGCGCATGAGTCGGTTCGTAGCCACACGGGAGGCGGGGGCGCAGGCAGGGGCGTACACCGCCTGTGAGGCGAGGCGGAGGCGCCGCCAGCTCCCACACTTCTCCTGACACTACCGTCAACCTATCGACCATCGCTCCGGGTCGACAACGCTACTTCATTCAACGGGGCGAAGAATTCCTTCGAAAATACGACGCCATTCACCAAACATGTCGCATATCAGCTCACGTAGTATGAGGTTGTCCATATCAAAGATATGGTTACTCTCTTTTTGACGACCGTAATGACTCGTTATCCCGCTCCCAGGGCACTATATCACGCTCCCATCCCGCAGGCCGCAGTCCTGGCCTTTAAGCTAAGCGGTACAGTATAACTTCAGGCGTTTGCTACTAGTGCCATCTAGGGACAATAATACAAGTAGACATATGCTCTGCTGCTCTTGGTCGAAACCATATACGAACGGATATAACGAACATGAATGACTGCAAATAAATGATTAAACGTGTAGATCCCGATTACTTAACAATTAACCGAATGAGACACTAACGCACATTCGTGAGACGCATGCAAAACTAAATGAAAAGGCGAACCTCGATCCCACTGCATAACTACGGTGGAACTCACTTTCCCTGAGCTTATAAGCGTGATGTTCTGGGCCGATATTTGGTTACAGGCAACAGGCATCACAAAGCGGATCCAGTGGGGGGGGGGGGGCAACGGGGCCATGCCCCCCCAAAGACCGTTTAAGGGGGCAAACTATGTTTTGTCCCCCCCCCAACGGAGGATAAAAGTTATCAATTTATCGTAAAAATTGACTAGCAACAGTCAAAATCCAGCTATCCACTGTGTGTGATTGGGGTTTTTGGCGGGCGCTTTAGCACACTGAGGCTATCAAGCACCCCCAGCTATCCACTGCCAAAACCGGAAAATTTGTTACGCTGAACGACATGACGCTAGTTTACCAATCGCTTGTATGAATTTGGATAATGGTAAACATGAATTGAATTAAATGTCTTGCAGAGGCTCTCCTTGGCGGTAATTGGCCCACTCTCCTCACAACATATTAACTTTCAAGCGGGCTACATTTTTAGCTAGTCTGCCGAGTTCCAACGAAAGGCAACGCGAATGTTGACCTCGGCACCCGGAAACTGCTCCATATTTTTTTTATAAATTTGTATACATTTTGAAAATGATTAACATGAATTGCATTAAATGTCTTGCAGAGGCTCTCCTTGGCGGTAATTGCTGTCCCCAGGGCCCACTCTCCTCACAACATATTAACTTTCAAGCGGGCTACATTTTTAGCTAGTCTGCCGAGTTCCAACGAAAGGCAACGCGAATGTTGACCTCGGCACCCGGAAACTGCTCCATTTTTTTAAAATAAATTTGTATACATTTGGAAAATGATTAACATGAATTGCATTAAATGTCTTACAGAGGCTTTCCTTGGCGGTAATTGCTGGCCCCAGGGCCCACTCTCCTCACAACATATTACTTTCAAGCGGGCTACATGTTTAGCTAGTCTGCCGAGTTCCAACAAAAGGCAACGCGAACGCAAAGACGTTGACCTCGGCACCCGAAAGCTACTCCAGCGGCACCCAACATGCTGGACCGAAGAGCTTATAGAAGGGACCAGGTCAGGCTGGACCATCCATCTCCCCCAGATCCACAGGGACCATTTATGTGCGGACAAGTCGTTCTGACTTCTGCCTCTTGCTGCTTTCAATTACAGTGGCGTATTTTAAAATCCGCCAAGGGAATGGACCAAACCCTAAAAGGGCGCCAAACCAACACATGAGGGCGCCGTCAGCAAAAGATGTTGTTGAGCAAGTCCCTCTGCATCTGCATGTGCAGATGCAGAGGGAATGCAGTGTGCAGATGCAGAGGGACTGCAGTGTGCAGATGCAGAGGGACTGCAGTGTACAGATGCAGAGGGACTGCAGTGTGCAGATGCAGAGGAACTGCAGTTGCAATGCAGAGGACTGCAGTTGCCAGATGCGAGGGACTGCAGTGTGGCAGATGCAGAGGGACTTGGCAGTGTGCAGATGCAGAGGGAACTGCAAGTGTACAGATTGCAGAGGGACTGCAAGAGTGCAGATGCAGAGGGAGCCATTGGCAGATGCAGAAGGACTGCCAGTTGTACAGATGCAGAGGGACTGCAGTGTGCAGATGCAGAGGGACTGCAGTGTACAGATGCAGAGGGACTGTAGTGTTCAGATGCAGAGGGACTGCAGTGTGCAGATGCAGAGGGACTGCCGTGTGCAGATGCAGAGGGACCGCAGACAGCAGATGCAGAGGGACTGCAGTGTGCAGATGCAGAGGGACTGCAGTGTGCAGATGCAGAGGGACTGCAGTGCTGAAGATGCAGAGGGACTGCAGTGTGCAGATGGCGAGGGACTGCAGTGTACAGATGCAGAGGGACTGCAGTGTGCAGATGCAGAGGGACTGCAGTGTACAGATGCAGAGGAACTGCAGTGTGCAGATGCAGAGGGACTGCAGTGTACAGATGCAGAGGGACTGCAGAGTGCAGATGCGAAGGGACTGCAGTGTGCAGATGCAGGGGACTGCAGTGTAAGATGCAGAGGGAATGCAGAGGGACTGCAGTGTGCAGATGCAGAGGGACTGCAGTGTACAGATGCAGAGGGACTGCAGTGTGCAGTCGGGTGAGGTCGCGGCCGGTGGCGGCTCAGTCTCCCAAGGGACGCTCTTCGGTGACATACCGCTGAACGTGACTGTAATCCACAAACTATCCCACCCACACACCACCCTGCCCTGATGCTGCTCCGTACGTGGAACACTGAGCCAGTCGCCTCTGCGTCGCTGCTTCCCAGCACGGCCCTCCCGTCACAGCGGCCGGCGCTCATCGTGCGGGGTCACCGGATATTTTATACCGCCGTACGCCACTCGAGTTGGCTAACTAGGCGCTCAGGCCGGCAGCCCAGTGCCAATCTACCGGGGCCGTGGGGACAGTTTCCAACTTTGGAGAGTTCGCAGGAGGTTCCCGCGCTGAAGATTGGGTGTTGCTGCGCGGGGCGATACTCGACCAAGGACGATATATGGCCCCGGCGTCCACTGCGACCCGAGACAATGGCGACCTCTGGTGGCGGAACACTTCCGTGTTAAACCAGCTGTGCCGTGTAGACCGCAGCTGGCGCTATGTGCGACAGAAATAAAATAATTTACCTAAGTTTCTTCACTATCCAGCAGTCTCTCAGGCTGTTAGTGTTTATGGGAGGCTTCCGTCTGTACGAAACCTAGTCATTTATATTTATTTTATGTTTGACTTGTCAACAAATATGTAACGCAAACAACTCTCTCCGGTCTATTTGAAGTACTCCAGCGTGATATTCATCATAAGTCAAGTCTAACGCAGTCATAACTCGCTGAAAATTAAACTGAAAATCAACGAGTGACTGCTTCTATTCTTCATCTTCTCCCTCACTTCCACTTGTGTTTTGAAGAACACTCTTCATTTAGAATTCCGAACGCTGACTAAACTTAGCCATTCTGAGCCCAGTAGAAGTAACAAGCTGCTCGTTTCATTTCAGCCACGTTCTTCATCCGACAACTACCGTCTCCCAGGGGTCTCAGCTGCTCCCCATCAAAGGCCGAGTGGAGCGGCACTTTCCATCTCGACAGCTATTTCATTCAGACGCGAAACACTCGGACGCAGAAGCTTGTGGGCGACGCGTGGATCAAGAGAAACTGACGCCACATCGTATCGAAAGTTAGAGCATGTCGCCGTTCGTACAAAGTTAGAGAACGTCGCCTGTCCAACGCTTAGCCGCAGAAAATTGCACGCTCTTCGATCTACGCCAAGTTTTACTGACATGTGGAAGCGGAAGTAGACAGGTCTCAGTGATATTGATGATTAGGGCTTAGGGGCAGGTCTCTAAGCCCCGGCAATTACATACCACTTTCCACCGCCCAGTGGTTCAGCTCAGTGGCACATCAGCTCCAGCCAGCACGCCACGACCACTAGCAGACGCCAACTGATGGACAATGATATATTGATTCACAGAGCGCAGCGTGGCCGGTGGACAGAGAAGGCCCGGTGAATGATGACAGTGCGGCTGAGCGTCTAGAGATGGAGCCCCGCAGTTCGACGGCGCCAGTGACTGGACCACACTACATCGATAGACGCCCCACCCCCTCCCCCTAGTCGTTCCCGACCCTGCCGTGTCGGATCGTCAGACCGAGATCGACACTGGAGCACGTGGGTAGTGCCACATGCGGCCAGCCTCCTTCCCTCACCCCCTCCTCCTCCCCCTCTCCAGCCCGCTGACGGAGACGCCGCTGACGGAGACGCGGCCGGGCGGAGACGCCGCTGACCGAGACGCGGCGGGCGGAGACCAGCCGGCGCGTTTCGCCCGGTATTAAATACACATCACACTGAGTCGGGGCGGAGCCGGTCGCCGCGGTGGGCCGCTCATTTCTCGGCGGAGCTGGCCGTAGCGGTAGAGCTGGCGGCGCCGGTGGTCTGTCCGGGGAAGGCCGGGTGTGGCGACGGCGCGGCCATGCCCGGCACAGAGTACTGTGGCCGGAGGGCGGCCAGGTTCAGCCCGGCGTACTGCGCCTGCAGCGCGGCCGGGAACTGGGCGGCGCCGCTCTCCGGACCTGGAGACACAGACAGAACATAGGTCAACGCTCAGCTCGTTAGTACACAGAATACACACCATATACAGTGCACATACAGACATTGTACCTACAGTATACACAGACAGTCAGCCGACCGACACAGCACCCAGTGTAGACAGTGTGCAAACCATTACAGCATCAAACTACACCTAACAGACCACTGTACCTACAGTATACACAGATCGTCAGCCGACCACACAGCACCCAGGTGTAGAGAGTGCTGCCAACATTACAGCATCACTACACCTACAGACCACTGTACCTACAGTATACACAGATCGTCAGACCGACCGACACAGCACCCAGTGTAGACAGTGTGCAACATACCAGCATCACTACACCTACAGACACTGTACCTACAGCATACACAGATCAGTCAGCCGACCGACACAGCACCCAGTGTAGACAGTGTGCAACATACCAGCATCACTACACGGACCAAGCGGGAAATCATTAGGCTAGACAAACAGCAAGTTTAAGAATATTTGAAGAATAATGAGAACATATTCGATGATATTCCATATAAGATGATGATTTGGGTAAGGGCGCCTCAACAATAAAGTTATGTGGCATATATTCCAAATAAATTAGATACAAAATGAAACATACATTGCCGTGAATTTGTGTTGACCAATATATCAGAGAACAAAACCAAGTGTAAGTAACACAATGTGCAATAGCAGTCAAACTTCAAACAAAGTTGGAAGGGTCAGAAATTGCTCGACACAGACAAGGAAAAACACTCAACTTTGCGTAACCGGGAAAAGCATGCCACACCGACTCCAAGAAACAACTCGCTTTCAGCGTAAATCATCGGAAACATTTCCCATAAATCATTCAAGAGCACTTCCCTTATCTCAATATTTCGGCCGATCCAATTTCGCTCTGAGCCACGGAAACTTCCTCGGGCGTGGAGGCAAAACAATAACAACCCGACCCCGCCCTGGGACCCTGTGGCTGTGCCTGAGCGGCGGCGGCGGCGGCGGCGGCGGGGACTCTGACAGATTACTGCTGCTGGGTCGGGCGCCGCATACCAGGGAATATACCACCAGCTGGCCTACTGCGCCACCACGTCCCCACAGACGCTCCGCCTCACACAAACTGGCGCCAGTGCCACACAAACTGGCGCCAGTGCCACACCATGTTTCCATACAGAGGAGCAGAATCTCACACAAACTGGCGCCAGTGCCACACGATGTTTCCATACAGAGGAGCAGAATTGTGCGCAGGGATGGGGGGAAGGTACTGGCGCCAGTGCCACACGATGTTTCCATACAGAGGAGCAGAGTTGTGCGCAGGGATATGTGGGGGGGGGGGGGTTCTGCATGGTGTTCCAGTGTCGCCGGCCACATAGCAGAGCGATTATCCTCCTGTTGTTAATGACCGAGCTGGCGTGAGGCGTGTGCAGGGCGTTCCACTAACCAGGGTGAAAATACACGTATAAGCGGCCCGATCTGACCGTAGTCACGGTTTTAGATGGCAATTTGCAATTGCTCGATGGATGTGTCTGAAAATTGGCGCACACAAACCTTAATGCTGGAAGTATTGCATTAAATCATACAATGTGTTGCCGAGTTTTGGAAAAGCGCTCGCTGACGAACAGATACTGCTGGGATTAGCAAAAACGAATAAAATATTAACTTCAGCCATATGTGAGTCCCTTACACAATACTCTTTCGCTCGAGAGCTAAAACAGCAAACGATGTGCAAACAAACCGAGATTTGACACGTCAGGTCAATGTTTGGGTCAGGAGTGGCCATTGAACTTAAACCATACAAAAATATGGAAATAACTTTTGGGAGAATTATGATAGTGATGCAGCTTATCATCCACTTGAAAATTGTGGAAAGCATAAACGAACTGAATCCATGGTAATGACTATGACGTCTAAGTCCAGGGTACCGAAGGGAGGGTGATGTAGTACAACATCTCTGTGTAATATTTTGCAAATGATCGGAACTATCAGAGAATGAGATAAGACAATATCTAAGTACTTTGACCACCATGCTGGTCTGAGCATGCCTTGGGGCAGTGTTTGCAACGGGGCTGGTGAATCCGTTTGTATAATTTGAATAGAGCGATCAGGATGCGTTGCCGCAGTCATGTCAGTTCAGCTAACACAGCAGCGGACATATTGATATAACCGTATTCACCCAGAGACCAGTCCATGCGCAAACCAAAACGGAGAAGATAAGTGTCGCCTATCGGGACCTAGACCGCTGGAAGGGGCATGTTGTTGGGGGATGTACACATGGCAAGCGTCAGTGGTTCAGGGGTGTTGACAGCTCTACAAAGCGACCAGGCTAATATACCGCGGACCTAACGCCTGGATGAACTTAACGTAGATATAGACGGCAACAGCGCAGAAGAAGGTTAAGGTCCTATGGTCCAGAGATATACGCCAGCACTAGGAGGGCCACCGTAAGAGTCTAGTCGTATCGGATGCAACTGAGGCTACGGAGGTCACTGGGGTCAGGTTTCAGCTAAACAGCACAGAGGTTGATTCGAATGCTAACGCACGTACATGCGGTTTTCAAAAAGGTCACAGGTGCATGACCCCGAGGTTCACAGGACTCGTGCACGCTGGAGATGACACACATGATCTACCGGTCATGGAACACAGTGGATTGAAAACATCGTGGGCATACAAATACTCAAAAAGTCGATCTACTGAGGCTGAGGAATTATGGACTACAGTGGGTTGGTTGATGGCGGGTTCTAAGGCAACCCAGAGAGAGGATGACCTCGGGCTAAAATATGCCGCGTATCGAGACAGAGCAAGGGCAGGTGCACAATCACCCCACTGATGACTGAAGACAGCACGGTAGAATCAATTGGGCGCATATGATAACGTATCCAACAAAATTGCGAGCGTCTCTCGAAATTATTACGATGCACATAACCGTAGCCCCTGCGAGTCCACAACGGAAACGGCATACATGCCTCCGCACTGACATAATTAGCCATGGCCTCCCAGGGACGGCGGTTTGTCAATTGAAAATAGTGACACAACATCTGCGATGCTGCTGGTACGAGAGATAGTGCGACCATATGGTATGGTGAACGGAATGTACTTCCCGCTCGCAATCCTAAAGATTGCCACTCATCGTCCTCAAGCGTACGATACCAGAAATTTTGGTGCCAGTCAGTTCACTCTCTATTCCACTGTGACGACTATCTCGCTCACTACTAGAGAAAGTGGTCTAAACCAGAAGACATACTGGACCTCGAGCACCCCCTGACCACAACGGCCCTCCTCATTCAATCGATAATAGAGAGACTCGTGGGCCTTCCTTAGATCCTTCAAAATTAACACGCACTTATGACGCCCGCTACCCGGTTAGAATAGCAAGTCGCCTCCTCTGTCATCTTGGGGACACTGGGATAATAACGCGTTTAGGACTAACTAAGGGACGTGGGGAGAGTAAATTCAGAATCCTCGCCATATCACTCAACAACAAACCACTCGGGACAGACAGCTGAAGTGGGAGGGGGAAAAAGAGAGAGAATCCGAAGGTGCCGGAGCGTCCCTCGGTGCTGAGGAGGCCTATTTCCTCCAGAGTTTGTGGGGAATAACCACAGGTCGAGTCAGTAGGAAAAAGATCATGAAACCCACAGACTGTTCCGGGGGAGGCGGATTATTTTGTATATATTAAGGATCCGAGAGGGGGTGGTTAAATTTTAAGAAGGAGTGCATGAGGTCCCAGCGTCCTGGTGGATACGGAGAAGATCTTGGGAAGTGTAGAAAATAGCCATTCGTTTTTAGCGTTGATTGGCATTGAAAATTATGTATGGTATGCGAAGATTCAGGTGTAAATGGTAGGACAAGTATCACAATCTGAATGAGATTGATGAGATACACAGAGAAAATGCGAGTTTGACTTTGCAAATCTGTAAACAATCTGCCAGATCGTGGATCGCCAATGAGTGAGTTATAATTTTGAATGGTGGCCCGTCGTAGCACTCGAGTCGTCGGTAGATTTCTCGATCTTTATGCGCTTAATTAGTTTGATTAGTCAGTCGACTTGTTTGTTTTACCCCTTTGGACCGCGGAGGAATTATGTCCGTTGATACCACTAGTGGCCCTGGACTTAGTAGGTAATTACCGAGTAGATAGAAGGTTTTCTGTTTTTTCCCTTAACATAAAAAAATCGCGATTCATTCAGAATAATTGGACGTTCGTATTCGGAGTGCCTCTTCGGGAACCCATATTAAAACTGATTTTCTATGAAATTTGTAGAGCCTGTATCCAGTCTCTTTGGAAAGAACCCAAAATGTCATAATCGGTTGCCCCTTCAGACCCAGGATGGCATTCCACCTGTCATGAGTTTCTAATTGCAAACACTTAGGGCATACTGCACCCTTAGTTAAATATTTGACACATAGTTTTTGAAGGTGGGACCAGGGGCTTCTATATTTTTAGCAACTGAGTAATAGACCACTTATATCAAGGTTGTTTTGGTGGGACACCTGGGTGTAATATTGGGCGCAGGACCAACGATATGCCGATTTTTGTCTTGCTCGGACATGAAAACATATTTACGTGTTCAAAGCAAGCAGAACTAGGAATCAGGATGGACCTTGGCAGAGGATCGGATTGATATATGCCTACAGCAAAATCCACTCGAAAGACTAAGTTTGGTCTTCATCTCTTCCCATGTCTTGGTCTAAAATGCAGGGAAAGGTGACGGAAGAACAAAATAAATGTACAACATGTTGGTTTTGGGTTTACCAGCTGGTATCACTGTCGTGGTGCAAATAGCTAAATAGCACGCGTACGAGCATGATTGTCGTGAAGTCTTCATGTAATCCGACATCTAACTACATACGGGTACCTCTAGTCCACAGTCCTTACTCCACACATCTGGCCGTATATTTTGAGGAGAGTGTAGTTTGACACTTCTTTGGGGTGAAATGGATACAACACACGAAAGAAACTGGCTTGGTAGGCAAAACAACTGCCCGGGTAAGACCTCAAAGGGCTTACCGACTACTAGGAAACATTGAGATTTAGGAATATACACTATTAATATATCTAACCTGATAGTTTCGAAAAGGATATCGCCTCGTTAATGCGAGATCGGAAGCACACTAAGTACATTGGAGCACCCAGCTAGCGCTCCGTAGTGGGGAAGCTGCTGGTCACGAACATTTCCCGAGCAGCAGCCCTCTGTCACCAGGTCTTGCTCTCTTTCGAGTTGTGGTTCGCAATCGTGTGGCTGGGCAGACAGAGTACTCTGAACAAAGAATTGTTTATTTGTCTCCTTATGTGGGTGGCTGCTGTTGGTTTGGTACAGGATAACATCTTCTTTTCGTGTGATTATAGGGACTCCGTGGTAAACCTTGGTACATACCATACAAAATGTCGAATATCCGTTTCGCTTGTAGCTCTGGAAATAATATAATCTGGTAGCAAAGACTTTTGCTAAGGTACATGGTGGCTAATATATGGGTGGCTAAAGATAATTGGTGGCTTAGGTTAACCTGCCTGGTCCATAAACTCATGGTGGTGCTCAAATATGTGGTTCTAAACTAATGGTACGCTTAGAGGCTATTTAGTGCTAAAGTGACCAATTTGAATAGCATGTTACGCTCTAGGTAGTAGAGGTATGAAGACATCTGGGCAGGTAATTAGCATAAGTCAAGATATCTGTGTGATGTACTGGGACATTGGGAAATTCCCAAATGGTTGTAAATTTGGCTCGGTATCCACTGCAAATAGGTTATTCTCGAAAAACCAACATAACGCCTTCGTCCTTAACAGTCAATCTACGACGACAAGATCAAAACTAAGAGACGAGCACTCATTTGCACAAATTATGCTGTTCTGCTAGTTATAGAACCGCTTATGCTCTAAGGCCTGTCGCTGGACTGATCTGATCAAAATCTTTTTGCCCAGCAGGGTAGATGGTTTGAATAAGACATACCAAAATATTGACTCGTGATTTTGCTTTGAAAGGATACTCGTGGTACGGGTGAGCAAAAGATTCGCGTCGGTGATTGTTCTCGAGGATACGCTCGCGAGTTTCCTGACCCGTCGCTCGTAAGGTCCTCTCGCGGATTGCGGGGCTGTCGTGTGAGACTCATCTGCACTCATCTCCACTTGTTGTGGGTATGCATGTGCAGTGACTGTAAGTGAGCTGTGGAAGCAGCACGCTGATTGCGGGTGGTTCGTGCACCGTGAAGCTGACATGGCTGGGCGCGCAGGATGACCCAGTCCGTCTTCGGTACGTAATCGAGAGAGGATGGTAATCCTCGGCATCGCGAGAATTCTGCCAGCCCGGGGCGGTCCGGCCCACCGGTGGGATGGCCTGGGAGGTGCACAGCGAATGCCGGGCGGGTGCCGCCGCATGAGCACCGATTGCCGAACAGCTCGGGTGGGCTGGATGTCCGACAACTAGTCTAGTGGGCATCATCCAGCTGGAACTCTGCAGCAGTTCACCTGGGGTCGGACATGCGGTCCTTGGAGCAGGGCGGTCCAACCAGGCGATCCGGATACGGTTCTCGAGAGATTACTCGAGGGTTTACTCGGGTCACAGTGCAGATACACACTAGCAGCAGAACATGATCGGGAGGAGTCATGCGTGGGTCTCACGGTTACGGGCGACAGTAGATATACAGCACGTTAGCCGGAGTTGATTATGTGCATACGGCTGCTCTCGGCCAGGCCAAATTATGATTCCTGGATCTGAAGAGATTCAGCCCGGCGTCTCAGCCGCCAGCGACGTGACATGCCCCGTCCCAGCATGATCACAGATCTGACAGAAACGGAGACAGACAGCGGCTCGGTTACAGTCACAGACAGCTGCTCGGTTACAGTCACAACCAGCCGGCAGCAGACTGATCAGTCGAGCGCATACGGGCTGATTGCCAGGAACGGCAGAACAAAACAGCAGGACAGACGCGTCTGCTCGACGAACCGTTAGTACGTCACCAGGTGTAGCTTTAGGGACCCCAGAACATAACACGCCCTTACTGCTATCACATGTATAACTTATCATCAGCCTGTAATAGTATAACAAAGAAATCCTCCAAATTGTGACCCTATCAATGAATCACAAACATGTCGTACTCATGCACCCTTCTTGCCTATTGATACACCTGAGATGCCAGGCCCTCGTCTCCCGGTCCTGACGTTTGCCACGCGTCCCTACACACCCCACCTGAGGCGTCTGACCCTCGTCTCCCAGTCCTGACGTTTGCCACGCGTCCCTACACACTGGAGATGTTATGTACATGGAGCGGCTATCCCCATGGCTGGCCGAACATCACGGCTAATGGGGTGGAGCGGACTGAAAACTCTCTAGATCATGGCAATCGCTTCGGCTGTGGCTGTCTACCTGGGGACTTTTTATTCCGTTTTTGCATCATTTTTTTTTTCAAACCAATCATGGTTAAAAGAAGCCTTGGCATGTTGCCAAAACCATAGACTGAAAATAACACAAAATATTAATTTTAAAAATCCTCACGGCTGGCCAACGGCCAGCCATTGACATTTGGGAGTGGCTGTGGCTGTGATGTCATGGCTGTGGGGCGGACTAAGTCCAGCCATGTCGAGCTCTACTACACACGCCGCCCTGTACCCACCTTGTGCAGTACAGCGTTGGCCGGTTTGTTGCCCGCCAGGCTCTCCTTGCTGAGGTGCTGGTGGCTCTCGGCCAGGCACTCGACCTCCGCGAACCGGGCGTTGAGAGCCATGGCCGGGTGGTTCGCCTCCTGGCTGAGGTTGAGGTAGGCGGCGCGTCGCAGCTGCTCCTCGATCACCAGCCCCTGCTCCAGCAGCTTAAACCGCCGCGCCAGGAACTTGTTCTTGATCTCGAGGAAGTTGCCCTTGCCGACGTCCATCTTGAATGGCTCGTTGATGATGGCGAACCTGGCGCAGCGTCGGAGCTGGACGTTAGAGTCATGCCGACTACTGTGGACGGCGAACAGAGAGGGCAGGCCGAGCAGCCGGTTGGTGCCGGTCCGGGCCGCCGCGGCCACGCCCGCCGCCTGACAGACTGCATGCCGCGGCACTGACAGTATACAGAGTACAGCAGAAACAGTCAGCCAGGCGGTATCCAGGGCAGACAGGCAGACAGGCAGACAGGCCGGGTAAAGAGGAACTGCTGCAGGCAGCGATCCGACGATAGACAGGTTGTGAGAGGGGCTAACGAGACGGATTAGCAGCCATGAGCGAGGTGAGCTGTATGGACAGTTCAGGAAGGAGTTCAAATGGACAAGGCACGGCACTTGTTAAGCTGTAATATCGGCCAGACATGTGCCCGACAGTAGCGTCGACAGGACGTTGTCCAACTCAGCCATCGTATGTCTTTAACCGGCTCAACTATCGTGGTGTTACCATTGTGGCCGTTTATGAATAATGATGCCCTCTCGTGTCTTTTTTAATTTGCTCCCTGTTCTTACAGTTACCATTCAACTATGATTGGAGTCCAAATGGCACTAACATTACTTCACGCTCTTTTCAACCGTTCCACCATCACCTGTTCCATACACTCTGTTGGAACGGTCCCTTATGGTTCACAAATTAAGGCGGAAAACACTTCAACTAATTTCGCTCTAACTTGATCCAACTTTCGTTCACCGCAACAACTTGACAGGAGCAAACTTTGAGCGGCGCGAATATTAGCCGGTCCACCAGCCGGGCTCGGAGAAAACTGTCAAAACTATGTTGGATAACGTGCCAAGGAGGGCCGGAGGCTACATTAAAAGGAGACCTGAACAACGAATAAGAGAGCTAGCAGAGCATTAGTTACTGACACGTGTCTTGTAGGAGGCGGTTAATGCTAAGCTACAAACTCGAGCCATCAGGATTAGCGTGTGTTAACAGACAGGAACAAGACGTATAGCCAGTCATGCAGGCAGCCACGGTAGAGATGTTCACTATGACCGTGACCACCGCCACCGACAGACAAGAACACTGAACACGAACAGGCACCCAATCCAGAGCAGATGGGGAAGACTGAACATCTCCGTGACTCATTGCGGACAATTCAGGTACAAGGCGAAGCCCAGCATATTGAAATAAATTAAAGTGATTAAAATAAAAGAATATCAGTTATCTGAGGCCCATCCAGCATCTACTGGCCGTCTTAGCGCAATCAGCGTACCCTGTCCCCCATCCCCTCGTCTGTCTACGGTACCCTGGCTTCACAGTCGACAGACCTGATGTCGTTCTGGATGTCCTGCCAGCGTCCGTAGCCGTGCACCACGATGCCCGCCAGCAGCCAGTAGTCGTGCCGACGGTGCCAGATCTCGTACTCGCGGCCCGGCACCGCCGCCTTCTCCTCGTTCACCCACAGCGTGTGCAGCTCCGTGAACCCGCCGTCAGCGATGTTGAACATGAACTTGTGCTTCGGACGCGGCGGCTTCTTCTCCTGGGGACGAGAGGCGGCGTCAGGGCGGCGGACGGCGGGGCTGGGGGGAGGGGCGACGGACAGCGGGGCGGGGGGAGAGGGCAACAGCCGGGCTCGGCAGTTAGTCGGTGATGACGTAACAGGACGTGACGCAGCAATCGTTGTTAGTTTAGCGAGGTGTATCGCACACCACTCATTGGCTCATTAGATTAGATCACGACAACCGAAACAATAGAGGAAGCCCGTGGAACTGGCGTGGCTACGCCGTGAAAGAAGATACAGTGTTACGTCGCATGAGAGGCTACAGGAACCCTCGTTACGCTGCGGCAGAGGCTACAGGGACTCTACGTCACGCTGCAGAATGGCTATAGATAGCAACATAGCGTTACGCTACAAGAGAGGCTACAATAATCCTACGTTTCGCTGCTGCAGGAGAGGCTGTAGCAACCCATTTCAGACAGCCAGAGATGCTATATGGCGGTCCGGACAGTCGCCATTGACATTAAACGGCGTCGAGTCGGCCAGCGAAGAAATTAAACGTCTATTGGAATTTTACAAAGGCGCCGTTAGACGAGTGACGAGGTCATATCTGGGAGGATGACGGTTAAACGGAGAAATGCTGGCGTCTAATTTGGATCCACATCCACCGCCAAGTCGACAATTCGCCGCTAAATTGGCAGACAATGCCAGCTCTGAAGGCGAGCTGAGACCATAAAGGCGACAGCCAATAAAGCATGCTAATGACTTTGGGTTCGAAGCCACCAGTATTGAGACAATATTGCCACAGCGTTAAGCATGAGCGTAATCAATATCTATGCAAGCTGGATGACTTCTCGCCTCCCGCCCGACAAGCTGCTGACGGCCTATGAGCCGCATCTACTCACCTCCTTCTTCTCTTCTTTAATCTCCTTAATTTCCTTGATCTCCTTCGTCTCCTTCTCCTCCTTCTTGGCTCCGTCCTCTGGCTTCTTCTCTTCCGTTTCCATTTTCTCCTCCTTGCCATCAGCGCCTTCCTTGCTGGTCTCTGCCGTCTGCTCGGATTTCGTAGTCTCCTGCTTCTCTCCCTCCTTAGCCGGCTCCTCCTTCACCTCAGTCTCCATCTGCTCCGGCTTGGTCTCCGTCTTCTCTGCAGGCGCCGCCGACTCCGGTTTGACGTCTTTGTCGTCCTTGGCGGCGCCGTCGGCCGACTCCTCTGCCTTCTCCTTCTTCTCCTCGCCGTCGGCGGCCGCAGCGTCCTTCTCGCCGTCATCAGACTTCTTCTCGTCCTCTCCATCCTCCTTCTTCTCACCGTTCTGTAACAGGACAGTCTGTCAGTGTCTGTCAACAGTCTGTCAGTGTCTGTCAACAGATCTGTAACGGGACAGTCTGTTGTCAGTGTCTGTTAACAGTCTGTCAGTGTCTGTCAACAGATCTGTAACAGGACAGACTGTTGTCAGTGTCTGTCAACAGTCTGTCAGTGTCTGTCAACAGATCTGTAACAGGACAGTCTGTAGTCAGTGTCTGTCAACAGATCGTAACATTGCAGTGGAGTGAGTAAGCGGAAAGTCTCGCCCCGTTCGGCAGCGACCGATCACTGTCCTAATGTCAGCGTGAAAAACAGACTTGACGCTTAATGCCGACACCTAAGCACCTCTGTTCATATAACCTAGCTACATCCATTCGGCACTATCCCAACACCGGGAAAAGGCAGCTGAATGACAACATAACCCGCAGCTTTTTAACAGCTGACAGTGCTCAACTGGCCTGTACCGGCGTATTACACGGCAGCGCTAACCAGTATCGACTGGGACCGGACTGAGACTGACCTGTGTCAGACGTGTGATATGACAGGACTGAGACTGACCTGTACCAAACGTGTGATATGACAGGACTGAGACTGACCTGCACCAAACGTGTGATATGATAGGACTGAGACTGACCTGTGTCAGACGTGTGATATGACAGACTGATACTGACCTATGTCAGACGTGTGATATGACAGGACTGAGAACTGACCTGTGTCAGACGTGTGATATGATAGGACTGAGACTGACCTGTGCCAGACGTGTGATATGACAGGACTGAGACTGACCAGTGTCAGACGTGGGATATGACAGGACTGAGACTGAACTGTACCAAACGTGTGATATGACAGGACTGAGACTGAGACTGACCTGTACCAGAGACGTGTGATGTGACAGGACTGAGACTGACCTGCACCAGACGTGTGATATGACAGGACTGAGACTGACCTGCACCGACGTGTTGATATGACAGGGACTCGAGACTGACCTGTAACCAGATACGTGTGATGTTGACAGGGACTGAGACTGACCTTGCATGTGTCAGACGCCAAGTGATGTGATATGATAGGACTTGAGACTACCTGTGTCAGACGTGTGCTATGACAGACTGAGGGACTGACCTGCACCAGACGTGTGATACGAGGACTGAGACTGACCTGTGTCAGGGGACGTGTGATATTGACAGACTGAGACTGACCCTTTGTACCAGATACGTGTGCTACGACAGACTGAGAACTGACTGTTCAGAACACCCGTGTGAGTGTGACCAGGGACTGAGATCTGACCTGCACCAGGGACGTTTTATTTTGTTATATGGACAGGATAGGGACTGACCTGCACCAGACTGTTGTGCTATGGACAGGAACTGAGGACTGACCAATGTGTCAGAGCGTTGATGTGACAGGACTGAGGACTGACCTGTGCCAGACGTGCTGATATGACAGGACTGAGACTGAGATTGACCTGTACCAGAGACGTGGCTATGACCAGGACTGAGACTGGACCTGCAGCCAGACGTGTGCTCATGACAGGATGAGGACTGACCTGCACCGAGACGTGTGATTATGACAGACTGATACGACCTGCACCAGAACGTGTGATTGACAGACTGAGACTGACCTGCCACCGACGTGTGATATGACAGATGGAGACTGACCATGCCACCAGACGTTGTGATATGACAGGACTTGAGACTGACCTGCACCAGACCGTGTGCTATGACAGGACTGAGACTGACCTGTGTCAGACGTGTGATTGTGACAGGACTGAGACTGACCTGTGCCCAGATCGTGTGAGTATGACAGACTTGAGACTGAGACTGACCTGTACCAGAGACGTTGACTGCTATGACAGACTGAGACTGACCTGCACCAGACGTTGTGCTTATGACAGGACTGAGACTGACCGCACAGACGTGTGACTATGACAGACTGAGACTTGACCTGCACCAGACGTGTTTGATATGACCAGACTGAGACTGGCCGCACCAGACGTGTGATTATGACAGACTGAGACTTGACCTGCACCAGACGTGTGATATGACAGGACTGAGACTGACCTGTACCAGATACGTGTGATGTGACAGGACTGAGACTGACCTGTGTCAGACGTGTGATATGACAGACTGAGACTGACCTGTGTCAGACGTGTGCTATGACAGGACTGAGACTGACCTGTGTCAGACGTGTGCTATGACAGGACTGAGACTGACCTGCGCCGGCGCCGGACTGGGCGCCGCCGATGTGGCCGGTGTAGCGGAGGCTGACGTCTGAGCAGAGGTCTGTCCGGAGGGAGCCACAGATGAGGCGGCCGTGGCCGGCAGCGGCGCCGGAGCCGTGCGACGATCCATCAGCTCCGGCACAGAGAAACTGCCGTTCACCGCCTCAAACTCTTGCACCTGAAACAAATACCCAGCACATTAATGATACAATGGTATCATGGAGCTATGTACCTTTGACATGCACACATTGTAATAGAACATATTTTAAAACACAAGTTAGAACTAGTTAACGAGACAGGCGATTGATCTACCTATGAAGAAACGATCATACCCTCACACTGTAACTCCGCAAACCTCTTTTGTTTTCTTATTGGTGTTTTAGTTTAGGGCGAACCAAAACCTTTGGTCAACTTGCGACCATCCGCAACCCTCGGAAGGACCCCCCCCCCCCCACGGTCTGTGCCTTCAGTCGTGACCCCTCCCCCCCGACACTGACCCACTAGCCCTGCCAGCCAGCTGCCAGCCGGTCCACCCACCTTCTTCCTGATGAGTGACATGATGCCGACCCTGGTGAGGACGTGCTGCCGACTGAGGCCCTCACGCGGCACGCCGTCAGCGAACGTCTCGGCGTTGTCCGCGCCCGGCTCGCACAGGTGGCGCATGAACAGCGACACGTACGCGCGGAAATTGCGCTCTGACTTACCGCGCAGGTCCCGCACCAGCCTGGAAAAACGGTGGAAGGTCAGCGAGGGTCAGCGGGGGTCAGCGGGGGTCAGCGGGGGTCAGCGGGGGTCAGCGGGGGTCAGCGGGGGTCAGCGGGGGTCACAGATCTGTCCGTTAAATGTAACAGGGTTAGACAATGCCTGGGAGTGTCACGCTGTTTAACAGAGCTTGTTGTTCGTTAAGACCGAATATGCAATGCCGCGGTCTATCTGATAGTCCGGCCAGCACAGAAGGCAGAGAACGAGACATCTCAGGGCCGTGAATTCGAGACATAAGTTCTGTGACTTTGTTGTAACCCTACTCGACTGATTAATCGTGACAAACATGACATTGATAGGCGATAACCCACCATTGCGAGTTGAAGGCGTCTTGAGGCGGCATGCCCCAGCGCATGATAGCGTTCAGGAACGCCTTGCGCTGCCGCGCGTTGAAGCCAAGCACCTGCATGACACGATCGTGTCAGTAAGGTAAAATTGTCAGTACCTCACACCGCTGCTCTATGACCTTGTTTCACACCAATAAGAACCTTGCCAACCCTGAATTCTAGACATATCCACACCCCACAGTGGCTAGTGCCATCATCTCGTGTGAAGTACATGTTCGAGTCCCCCTTTACAGCAGTCCTCATAGCTTTTCAGACAGCCGCCTGTAAGGTCTCCCCGGCCCGTGCCGCCGTCCCGGGGGTCCGGGGGGCAGCACGGGCCGGTGTCTGATGTGCGGCTCACAGCGACTCGCCGGCGGCACCTGACACGGTGACGTCAGCGGCGCCACAGCCAGCGACGCGCCAATCAGCGACCAGCATCGCTACATACGCACTAATCAGCAGCCGTCATGACCACAGACGCACCAATCAGCTGCCGTCATCACCACAGACGCACCAATCAGCTCAGCTCCTGTTCATCACCACAGACGCACCAAGTCAGCTGCCGTCATGACCACAGACGCACAATCAGCTGCCTCATCACCACAACGCACCAATCAGCTCCCGTCATCATCACGAGACACACCAATCAGCTGCCGTCATCACGAGACACACGCCTATCAGCTGCCGTCATCACGAGACACACGCCTATCAGCAGCCGTCATCACGAGACACACCAATCAGCTGCCGTCATCACGAGACACACGCCAATCAGCGACCGCTCCCATTATCAAACAACCTATCAGCGATTACCGCCGCTGAGGACGGCACTGGCCACCAATCAGCTGTTCGGTCCACAGACCAACCAATAGACCCAGTACTGACACGAGCCTTCCAAACGAAGGGAACTTGACGCAGCACTGAAATTATCACTATAGTTCATTTTCCAGTATAAGTGTTACACTTTCAGTGTGGCGTCGGCTTGACGACCACCTCTGAAAGCGCGCAGTTCATGGAGAAGCAGAAACGTGTTGTCTAATGATAACAGGAATGACCAGCAGAAGGGATAACCGCCAGGCAGCTGCACACGTAACCTCAATTTGCCTCCGGACGACGCGCCAGCAGCGGCGGCAGAGGACGGTCCCGGGCCTCGCCGCGGCGACGCTTCACTTTGTCTGCCGAGACCAGGTGAAACAGTCAGAACCCGTGGTCAGCGAGTGGTCAGCAGTCAGATTAGACACAGTAATGATGGTGATGATGATGATGATTTGGGTTTAAAGGCGCCGCAGCTACTCGGCTATGCGGCGCCCATATTTGACACTCAGTCCCGCTACGGACAGCTACATACGTGGCGGCGGTGATAGGGTCTACGGGCGATTCAATTGTCATGATATGTGGCGCCTATGATAGTATACCATGGTGGTCTCGACCTAGATCCGCAAGTCTTCTTCGACACAGCAGTCGCCAGGAACACCCGAGGACACCCGTGGCGGCTGGTCAAGCCGCGAGCAGTCTCCCGTATCCGGTGCAACGCTTTCTCGGTCAGAGTTGTGAACGATTGGAACAGCCTACCATCAGCAGTAATTGTCCCCTCGGACACAATGAACCAGTTTAAGAACCGCCTAGATGCACATTGGGAGCGCATCATGCACACAATCCCTCATGCAGACGGTTAGAAAGACTACTCAGGATGCTCGACTGGAACGGACACTCAAGGTCAAGGGCCTATCTGGATTTCTTACATCTTAAGTAAGTAAGTACGTATACATCACACACTTGGCTACACTAAGCCGCACACTTGGCAGCAGCTATGCGAGTCAGCCGAACATGACGTACGTCGCTCCCCGCGTCGGACACGTACCGTCGTCGAGGTCGGCGTCGCTGTCCTGGTCATCTGAAGGGACGGAGAAGTCCGAGTTGTAGTCGGACGGGTTCTCGCCCTGCCAGTTACCGTCCTCGCGGCCGTCGTTGGTGTCGTTATAGTTCACCTGAGGAGATGGGCACGAGGAGAGCGGGAGGTTACACATCCGTCTGACGGCCATCAACACAGACAGACAGCACAGAGCTCAACACTGCCAACAGCAGTACAACAGACAAGCTGTCGGATCATAGGCTATCAAATAGCCAGAAGACAAAGTTCAGAAACTCCTGCAACGTCTTACAGTTACGAGAAAATCCCTGTTAAATCACACCCCTCGCAAGTATACGCCACAAAACCGTCCTTTGACCCTCTCTACACAGCTCCTGCTACACAGCCACCTTCGGATCTACCCTACACAGCCCCCCTCCTCCTCCCCATACAGCCGTCCCCCCGAACATGAGCAGGCCGGACGCTGACTGACCTGTTTGCGGACACGTTTTCCCTTGCCGAGCGTCCTGCCAGGTCCTCCTGCTGCTGCTCGTAGTGATGGCGCAGCAGCTTCTCCCAGTACTGCGGGTCCGTGTTGTCCGCCTCCTGCTTGATCACCTCCAGGTCCTCCTCCTCCTCGGCGCCCTCCTTCGTGGCGTACGTGGCCACCTGGTGACGACAGAGGGTACTGTCAGTACGGCCAGCCGGCGACAGGTGGTGATGGCTGTCTGTGAAGGGTACAGGCGGCACGAGACGACAGTTGGGGGCAAGTGACGAGCATGTTTCCGACTGAGGAGGCCATCACTGCAGAGATTATGTGACGTTCACAGCTCAAAAATAAGACAATAAAGAGGAATGGCCAACCAAGTGCAAGTGCAAGTGCAGCATGCTCTTATCCAACATTGGTGATTCGCCGCTCGGTTGTATTACAATCACCTCAGGTCACGCAGCGACTGTTGCTGCGTCCTCCACCCACCTTGAAGCTGGAGAGGTACTCGTTGCTCCACTCGGCCTTCTCCTCGATGCCGGCCTTGGAGCGGTCGAGCAACGCGCTAACAGCCGCGTCGTCGTAGTGAATCTCATTATCCGGTCCATCCGGGTTGCTTTCATCGTCCTTGAAGAGCTCCTCGGTACCGAACTTGAGGATGTCGTCCAGGTCCTTCTTGCTGAGGTTGGTACCCTTGCCGCCCATGCCGGGCCGCACCACCAAGTGAGTCAGCATCATCTTCTTCTTGGCCACCTGGGTGACGCGCTCCTCTACTGAGTTGCGCGTCACGAACCGGTAGATCATCACCTGCAGTCACATCAGTCACAAGTGTCACCTGCAGCCACATCAGTCACAAGTGTCACCTGCAGCCACATCAGTCCACAAGGGTCACCTGCAGTCACTCAGTCACAAGTGCACCTGCAGTCACATCCAGTCGCAAGTGTCACCTGCAGTCCACATCAGTCCACAAGTGATCACCTTAAACAAGCCCGACAACAGTCAAAAGTTTCACCTGCAGTCACATCCACAGTCACAAGTGTCACCTGCAGACACGAAAATCAAGTCACAAGTGTCACCTGCAGACCACAATACTCAAGCCCACAAGTTCCTTCACCTGCAGCCACATCAGTCACAAGTGTCACCTGCAGTCACATCAGTCACAAGTGTCACCTGCAGACACATCAGTCACAAGTGTCACCTGCAGTCACATCAGTCACAAGTGTCACCTGCAGCCACATCAGCAGTGTACATGCTAGTCCTGCAGTCTACAGTATGCCAAGTCACAGTAGTGTCACTGCAAGCCACAGCTATGTCGGACGAAGGCACAACTTGGCCCACATCAGTTCAACACAAGTCTCACCCCCAGTCACATCCTCTAGTCACAAGGTATACACTCCTGCCACGCACAAATTCAAATTTTTACGCACTCCACCAGCACATCAATCATCCTCCTCAACTCATCAAGTGATCACCCATAAGCAGAACACATCCAGTCAACAAAAGTGTAACCTGCAGACCACCTAATCCAGTCGACCAAGTTCCGATCCTCGTCCACCAGTTACGAAGCATCAGTCGCAAGGTGGTCCAACACTTCCATTTTTTCCGAATCATTCATACTACACAAGTTGGCACATCCAGCGTACCAGCTGACAGAATCAATCATTAACACCCGACGCCCGGCCCAGCTCAATTATGATGACCACGGCCTGTGAGAGACAGGGCCTTTATCTGCGCGATACCGGGGCACCACCCGGGTCCCGAGCTGATTTGCACCTATATTCGGTTTCTAGTGTTGGCAAATCGAGGCACAAATCACAACTATCCCGGTAGGAACTATAGATAACCACACCATGCACGAGACAAATTAGTAACCGCTACACTGCCGGTGAGATGTATCAGCACAGGGTATTCCGCACCACACGCAGTCCATGAAGCTTCACGCAGCTCCTATACTCGCACAAGGCGAAATTCGTTAACTGATCTAAAATGCATATCAAGCCCCGTTAACTGATCTAACACCACTAACTGAGCCTAGTCTGTACCCTGCAGCGCCGGCCCCTGCTTCTCAGCCGTCCTTGGTGAAGTGGCAGCATACCTTGCTCGTCTGTCCGATCCTGTGAGCGCGCGAGAACGCCTGGATGTCGTTGTGCGGATTCCAGTCGGAGTCGTAGATGATGACGGTGTCAGCCGTGGCCAGGTTGATGCCCAGACCGCCGGCCCTGTCGGCACGTACACGAGGTACAGTTAGGACTTAGGCAGGAGGATACAGACCACTCACACCACGACAGTGACTGATAATCACATGTTCCAGAACATCACCTGATCCGCCCCATTACACGCTAGCTGATGGTACTGCAGTCAAACGTGGCCCAACATTGTTCGGCAAGTTAACCGACTGTTGGTGCACCACTCACGCCTTTTCATTCAGCATGCAATGGCTCCTGATCGATTAGAGTGTGGCAATGCTCTCTTAATAAACCATGGGTTTCTAATTTCCCTGACCAGCGCTACCAAAACATCCCAGTAAACCACCCAGATCCACCCAGCCACGACACGCACTGCCCATTCGTTCCAAACACCGCTCCGCCACCACCAGCAGCAGCTGCTGCTGTCGCCACATCCGACCCCCGACATCCCCAGCACCGGCTCACAGCGGCCCCTAGCCAGGACCCATACATCTCCAGCACCGGCTCACAGCCGGCCTAGCCAGGACCCCTACATCTCCCATCACCAGCTCCCAGACCCGGTGATGATTGAGGTTTAAGGGCGGGCCGACAACTAAGGTGACATGCCGCCCACCAGCCCCGGTGATCGCCACTGACCTGGTGGACAGCAGGAAGACGAATGCGGTGGAGCCGGGCATGTTGAATCTGTCGATGGCGTCCTGGCGCAGCGCGCCTGTGATACCACCGTCGATCCTCTCGTACTTGTAGGCCATGCCCTCGCAGAAGTCCTCCAGAATGTCCAGCATCCTGGTCATCTGAGAGAAGATGAGCACCCTGCCGACCGAAGGACAGTGTCAGAGGCAGTGTCCTGGTCCCGGAGAGAAGTGAGCACCCTGCCGACACGAAGGCAGTGTCAGAGGCATTGTCTGGTCCCGGCAGAGAAATGAGCACCCCCTGCGACCGAAAGGACAGGTCAGAGGCAGCTGTCCTGGTCCCGGAGAGACAGATGAGCACCCTGCCGACGAAAGGACAGGCTTCAGAGGGCCCAGTTTCTGGTCCGAGAGAGAAGATGAGCACCGTGCCGACCGAAGAGACAGTGTCAGAGCCCAGTGTCCTGTCCCGAGAGAGAAGATGAGCACCCTGCACGACCGAGAGGACAGTGTCAGAAGGCAGGTTCTGGTCCCGGAGAGAGATGAGCACCCTGCCGACCACAGGCATGGTCAGAGCAGTGTCCTGGTCCCGGACGAGAAAGTATGGACCACCCCTCGCCGCCGAAGACAGTGCAGAGGCGGTGTCTGGTCCCGGAGAGAAGCATGAGCACCCTGCCGACCGAGGACAGTTCAGGGCAGTGTCCTGGTCCGGAGAGAAGATGAAGGCACGCCTGCCGACCGAAGGCAGTGTCAGTGCAGTGTTCCTTGTCCGGAAGAAGATGAGCACGCCTGCCGACAAGGCGACAGTGTCAGAGGCAGGTCCTGGTCCCGGAGAGAGATGAGCCCGCCTGCGACCGAAGAACAGTCAGAGGCAGTGTCCTGTCCGGAAGAGTAAGATGAGCACCGCCTGCCGGACCGAAAGGACAGTGTCAAGCCAGTGTCCTGGTCCCGGAAGAAGATGAGCACCCTGCACGAAGGACAGTGTCAGAGGCAGTGTCCTGGCCCGAGGAGAAGAATAGCACCCTCGCGCGACCGAAGGGCAGTTCAGAGCAGTGTCCTGTCCGGGAGACGAAGATGACAACCCTTGCCGCCGAGACAGTGTCAGAGCAGTGTCCGTTGGTCCCGAGAGAAGATGAGCACCGCCACGAAGGACCGAGTGTCAGAGCAGGTCCTGGTCCGGAGAGAAGATTGAGCACCCGTGCCCGACCGAAGGGACGGCAGAGCAGTGGTCCTGGTCCGTAGAGAGAAGATGAGCACCCTGCCGACCGAGGACAGCTGTCAGAGGCAGTGTCCTCGTCCCGGAGAGAAGGATGAGCACCCTGCCGCACCGAAAGACAGTGTCAGAGCGAGTGTCCCTGTTCCCGGAGAGAGAGATGAGCACCCTGCCGACCGAAGGACAGTGTCAGAGGCAGTGTCCTGGTCCCGGAGAGAAGATGAGCACCCTGCCGACCGAAGGACAGTGTCAGAGGCAGTGTCCTGGCCCCGGAGAGAAGATGAGCACCCTGCCGACCGAAGGACAGTGTCAGAGGCAATTGTAGTTCGGAAAATTATAATTTTTATTTTGAAAAAAAATACAAGTTTCTGATTTGAAATAAACATAAATCCTCGATGATTTTTTGTTTATTTCACTGTTCGGAAGATCGGGAGAAAAAAGAATAGTAAGAGCAAATTTCCCAACGATTAAACCAAATGAATCATATAATTCGTTGGACCCATTAGCTCAGAAAAGAGCTCAGATTTGAGGTGGATACGATGTGGTAGTGTCAAAGCTTGGGCATTGATGATGCGGTGGTGTCCGGTGGTGATAATGTGATGTCCGGTGGTGATAATGTGATGTCCGGTGGTGATAATGTGATGTCCGGTGGTGATAATGTGATGCCCGGTAGTGATGGTGGTGTGGTAATGATGATGTGATGTCCGGTGATGATGATACGGTGATCGTCATACCTACCCATCAGCGATCACCACTTCTGAATTCGAGAGCAGCTCCCACTCCATCTTTGAAACAGCGCGTCACACTGTATGGTCACTCGACCTTAATTAGTCTCGCTGCGTGACATATCGTCATGCTTGCAAACCAACGTGGGTTGAGCACAATAATGGGCGATGGCGCTCACACGCGAAAGGTTAGAAATCGGCTGCCACCAAAACCCAAGCGACATTATATTACAGTAAACCGCCACAGCCTACTTTTACAACCAACCCATTTGGTCTTCGTGTTGCACGGCACACGCCCCACAACAGCTGGCACCGCTGCGCGTTCCAACAGCCTGTACTCACCTGTGCCTGGGACTTCAGCTTTCGCCATCAGTATCGCAGCAGCACGAGCTTGCCGCTGGTCTTGGTGACGGCCTCGGTCTCGTACATGCCGTTAGGCAGCTTGGGCGCCTCGTTGGAGGCCGTGGCGAACAGGTACGGGTGATTGCAGCACTTCTTCAGCTCCATCATCACGTTCAGCAGAGACATCTAGCGACATCAGCCAGAACCAGCCGGGGTCAGACCATCACTGCAGTGTCCTGAGATTGTTTTTTGCAAGGTGTGATGAATGCTGAGAGGAAGTAACTATTCCAGGAGGTGGATATTGAGGTTTACATTGGGATAATAATAACCCAACAATCGAATATGCTTCGGGCAGTCAGTTTGCTGTTTAAATACAATTACGTGATTTCACTGCAAGTTAAGAGGACTTAAATGCAGAAAATTATCTCTTATTCCAGGTGCCATTTTAAAATATCGCAGATGCTTGGAAAACCCCTAAAATGAAAAATGAATAACATACACTATTATGACGTCTTTTGCAGGAAGTTTTTTTTTTCTCGCATGGTACTTGAATTTGCTTTATAGCAGCTCGATCACTCGGTAGCTAGTGACGTTTCGATAGCAAAAAAAAAGTGCAAAAAATTGGGTGTGACTTTCCACTCCTATTTGTGAAATACAGGACACACAGGTGAGACGGAGCGGTTAATCTAACACTTGGAAGGTTAACCTAATGACGTTGTCGTCTTTTCACGTGCGAATTGTAATTACGCACCCATCCTGCTGATTGATGGTAAACACCCCTCGCGCCCGAGCCTGCAGCACCCCTCAGAGGGGGCAGCAGTCTGCCAGCGATGACAGCTGAATTGATCTCACCTGTTGACCACCAGCTGACTTGGCGTTCAGCGCCTCGAAGTTACGGGTCAGGATGTACTTGTAGTACTTCTTCTGCAGGGCCGACAGCTCCACACGCACGATAAACTCAGACTTGGATGGCATGTTCTGAAAAAGACACGGATCGGTAAGTGACAATTACAATGTCGCTAGAACACTAGTGACTAGGAAAAGAGACACATTTTGAGCACATTTTCAGCTTCCTGCCAGATACTAAATAATGCACGGATGCACCCTCCAAGGGATACCGACGTTATTGATACCCAACTGAATTGCACCACCCCGAAACAAAATCACATAAATCCCTGAAGAACGTACTCTAGCTACCCAAGTGCCCCAGAACCCACGGTGACGGCTCAGAATATAGGCTGAGTCGCTGACCGCCTGACCTTGACCCCCTCCCCCAGACCCACTGGACGCTCAGAATATAGCTGAGTCCGCTGCCGCCGACCTTGAACCCCCTCCCCCAAACCCGACGGTGACGGCCTTCAGAATATAGGCTGAGTCGCAGACCGCCTGACCTGACCCCCTCCCCCAAACCACGTACTTTCAGATAGATAGCGGAGTCGCTGACCGCTGACCTTGACCCCCCCAAAGAACCCCACGTGACTGCTCGATATAGGCTTGGTCGCTGACCGCCTACCTGACCCCTCCCAGAACCACGTGACAGTCAGAATACTAGCTGAGTCGCTGACCGCCTGACCTTGACCCCCTCCCCCAGAACCCACGGTGACGGCTCAGAATAAAGGCTGAGTCGCTGACCGCCTGACCTTGACCCCCTCCCCCAGAACCCACGGTGACGGGTCAGAATATAGACTGAGTCGCTGACCGGCTGACCTTGAGCACGTCGGCCTTGAGTCGACGCAGCATGTGCGGGCCCAACATCTCGTGCAGCTTCTTGATCTGCTCCTCCTTGGCGATGTCGGCGAACTCGTTCTGGAAGGTCTGCAGTTCCTGGAACTTCTCGGGACACAGGAAGTTGAGCAGGTGGAACAGCTCCTCCAGATTGTTCTGCAGCGGCGTGCCGGTCAGCAGCAGCTTGTAGGCTATCTTGTAGCCGGCCAGGATCTTGAAGAACTGTCCACAACAACAACAATGTCAGTACAGCGGGCAGCGGAGTGATCTACCACAATACACCAGACGGCCAGCCGGGAGTATACGGCAACTGGAGACATCACGCCAAGAATCAGCGACCACGAAAGACGAACGATTGTGGGACGATGTGTGGTATTTCAATGGCGCATCTCTTCCACATAACGCTCTTCCCGACCGGTAACCGACGGCGACTATTGTGGTTATGGCGCCTGGTAAGTGTGGAATGTAGATGCCGGATGGTATAAACTATAAACCATCCATGACCATGACCATTTAAAGCCACCGTCAGCGACACACAGCGGGGGGAACTGAGAAACTAACACTGCACCAACTTTAGTTTAGGTTACACTGCTGCAGCGTGGTCTTACTATCAGCCAGACGTCAATCAGTTGACTCTGACCCGAGCGACCCCTCGATAACGCGACCACGTCATGCTAACAGAGTCCCGCTCCACCCCGTAAGATCTATTCCACCCCAACCTCACCCAGAACAGGCGCTTTGACCACCGCACTGGATCAGCCTATCCTCCCTCACCTTGGACTGGTTGTTTTTCAGCCTGTGAGCCTCGTCCACCACCAGCACGTCCCAGTCAATACTGCCCAGACACGCGTGGTCGATCGAGATCAGCTCGTACGACGTCAGCAGGACGTGGAACTTCACATTGGTGGTGCGCATCTTGGACGCCTTCCCGCCGCGCGTGGCGCCCTCATCGAAGCTCAGCTCATTCTCCCGAATGATGGCGCGCGCATCCTTGTCACCGACATACGTCACCACGTAAAACTCGGGCGCCCACGTCTCGAACTCTCGCTCCCAGTTGACCAGAGTACTGAGCGGCACGGCGATCAGGAACGGACCCTTGCTGTGACCCTCGCGGTACAGCGAGTACAGGAACACGATCGTCTGGATCGTCTTTCCCAGACCCATCTCGTCGGCGAGGATGGTGTCGGTGCCGACGCCCCAGGAGAAGCGCAGCCAGTTGAGGCCCTCCATCTGGTAGTCGTGCAGCTTCATCTTGGTGCAATCCAGGTACTCGGGCTGCTTCTCCCAGCGACGGTCAGTGAGCCGGCTCGGACGGTCCGGGGGCAGCGTGTAGCGCCTGTTGCCAGGGCGCGTCCGGACCGCGGTCAGTACACGCGACACAGGTATAACTGAAGGACAGTAGCTTGTCTAGACATAGCAACCTGGACTGGCACGAAGTTCAACAGGCTGAGTTCAAAACAAACGGGTGTTAACCGCTCACAGGCACCAGAAAAGCGAGAAAAGGGGCGCAATAAAGACAAATCAAACACCTCTGCTATGTCAGAACAAATGTGATGAAGATTTGGAGTAAAGGTCGCCACAGTGCAGGGCGTACTAAGACTCCCCACCGATAGCCAGGAGTTGAGCGGTATCGTAACGCCTGCCCACCAGCCAGCCTATCGGCGGCATGGCTCACCTCTTCCTGTTCTCCTCGTCTTCCGCGTCACGGTGCTTGCTGCGCTTGCCCTTCTTCTTGCCCTTCTTAGCGGCGACCTCGCCGGCCATGACAGCGCGCAGGTCCTGACGGGAGAGTAGCGGGGCTCAGGTCAGACCAGAGAGACTAGGTATAATCGAGCGGGGCCACCCAGACGCGCAGAGTATGCCAGAACATAGATCGACGCAACAGACCAGGAGGACGCGGATGGAAATACTCCGGGCCGGCAGATCGTACCAGAGAGCCGCGGCCTGAGGGTGTATGAGAGTACAGACCATGACGACGAGGCCCCCAGGCTATGGGGCATACAGATCAAGAGACTCAGCGCGGCCCTGGATGGGGTGGGTCTAAACGAGCCACCACGGCACCCCAGTGCAGTGATTGGGGGCTATGGCCGACTGACCAGAGACCAGGCTTATAGACCGCAACAGACCAGAGACCCAGGCGGTGATGTGGTATGCCAGCGGCAACCAGAGGCGCAGGAGACCAGGCTAAGAGCAACAGGGAGTTCCAGAGACCAGGCTATAATGTCACGGCCCTGGCAACAGACCAGGACCAGGCTTATGGGGCAACAGACCAGCAGACCAGGCTATGGCGGCATCAACAGACGCAGAGGACCGAGGGCTAGTTGTTAATGGGCAACCAGACCACCCGAGACCACGCTCCATAGGAGCAACCAGATCGCAGTATACCAAAGAGCTATGAGGCCGACAGCCCACCCGAGCCGAGACCAGTGCTAGTAGAGCAAAGCAGACCAGAGCCAGGCCTATAGGGGTGCAAGACGGTTTATTTGAGACCACGAGGCAGACAGGCGTGAGGTAGAGCAAACAAGACCAGAGACGCAGTCTAGGGCAAGCAAGACGCAGAGGCAGGGCTTATGGGGCAACAGACCAGAGACCAGGCTATGGGCAACAGACCAGAGGACCAGGCTATGGGCAACAGACCAGAGACCAGACAGGAAAAAGACGAACAACAGCAACAGTACCAGAGACGCAGGCTATAAACAGACCAGAACCAGGCTATGGCAACGACCAGAGACCAGGCTATGGGCAAAACAGACCAAGAGACCAGGCCTATAGAGCAACAGACAGGAGGACCAGGCTATGGGGCAACAGACCAGAGACCAGGCTATAGAGCAACAGACCAGAGACCAGGCTATAGGGCGACAGACCAGAGACCAGGCTATAGAGCAACAGACCAGACAACAGACCAGAGACCAGGCTATAGGGCAACAGACAGACCAGAGACCAGGCTATAGGGCAACAGACCAGAGACCAGACCAGAAAACAGACCGAACAACACAACAGACCAGAGACCAGGCTACAGGGCAACAGATCAGAGACTAGACCGGACAAAAGACCAATGACCACTGACCAGCATTAAGAATATGGAACAGACCAGAGACCATAATATAGAACAACAGACTAGAGACTTTAGACCGGACAAGTCACAGACTAGATACCGGACAACAGACCAGAGACCAAACCGGTCAATTACAGACCAAGCAGTAAAACTCTGATCAGCATGGATGCATGGGATCAGTCACTACCGGCTAACGGTACGCGCACACTCCATAATAACGCTATGCCCTAATCGACTTCGTCATTTTCGAAAAACGAGCCAAATATGGTCACGCAGTGCACCACTGATGGCGGCGGCGGTGGTGCTATATTCCAGTGTCGACGATACGTCAACGTAACGTTTGGCCATTGACCGTCGGAGTTTCTAACGCCAGACCAGGACGCGGGGGATCGGTCCCTGGTCGGTACAGGACTGTTTCAGCCAGTCGGCAGGCAGCTCACGGGAGACCGGTCGCAGATCGGTATATGGTCAGGGAGGGTTAGGTGAAGACTGGTCAGGTCAGGTCAGGTGTGGGTCAAGAGAGGTCAAGGTAGGTCATGGCAGGCGGCTCACGGGAGACAAACTCACATTGTAGGCGGCGATCTCATCCTGCAGTCCGGTGATCTCGGCGTCCTCGTTCTCCCACGTGGCGTACTCGTAGCCGAGCTCCTTCCACTTGACCAGGTACTGGACGGCGCCGTGCCGCATCGTGCGGAAGTTGAGCACACGGTGGATGATCAGCCAGTCCGGCCGCACACCGTTCCTGTAGGCAGTCAGAGCCGGTCAGGTCAGGAGAGGGTGGGGAGGTCGGGTCGGGTCAGGATGACTCAGGTCAGGTCAGGGAGGGTTAGGGGAACACTGGTCTGGTCAGGTTAGGTCAGGTCAGGTAAGGTAAGGGTGGGTCAAGAGAGGTCAAGGTAGATCAGGGCAGGGTCGGGCCTGATCAGATCAGGTTATGGTGGTTCAGGTGAAAACAGATCAGGTCGGCTCAGGTTCGGTAAAGTCTCAGATCAGGCAAGATCAGATTTGATCTGGTCAGGTCAGGTCGATTCAGGTCAAGGCGCTGGCGAAAAATTTGTTCCGCGAACTTGGATCGTGGAACCACTTTTCAGACACTGGGTCAAGTCGGGCCAGGTCTGGTCTGGTCAGGTGAGGGACATCGGGTGAGGTCAGATGAGGTGAGGTGACATCGGGTCAGGTCAGGTGCCCCTGGGCAAGTCAGAGTAAGGTTATCAACCCCAGCACGGTTTACCAACCAAAAGCGTAACACCTCAATTATCAGGCCAATCAGCTCTCTAACCACCACAACCAGCCACTCTGACCACCCCAACCAGCCACTCTGACCACCCCAACCAGCCACTCTGACCACCCCAACCAGCCACTCTGACCACCCTGTAGAAGCGCTCCTCACGGTGCTGCGGGTCCACCACCCCAACCAGCCACTCTGACCACCCCAACCACCCAACACTCGAGAGACACCACAGACCTGTAGAAGCGCTCCTCACGGTGCTGCGGGTCCACCACCCCAACCAGCCACTCTGACCACCCCAACCACCCAACACTCGAGAGACCACCACAGACCTGTAGAAGCGCTCTCACGTCTGCGGGCCACCACCCCAACCAGCCACTCTGACCACCCCAACCAGCCAACACTCGAGAGACACCACGGACCTGTAGAAGCGCTCCTCACGGTGCTGCGGGTCCACCACCACAACCAGCCACTCTGACCACCCCAACCAGCCAACACTCGAGAGACACCACGGACCTATAGAAGCGCTCCTCCAGGTGCTGCGGGTCCACCACCACAACCAGCCACTCTGACCACCCCAACCAGCCAACACTCGAGAGACACCACGGACCTGTAGAAGCGCTCCTCCAGTCGGTAGTGCTCCGTGTGGTCGCCGTCGTCGAACGTCGGTGGCTCCTCCATGTCGAATTTGCGCATATAGAAGCGCAGCAGACTGGCGTGGTAGATATCCAGCTGTCGACGGCGGCAGGGGTAGGGGGCGGAGGCGGGGTGGCAAGGTTAGTCGGCTGGTCATTAGAGTTGCAAGCTATAGCGCGGTAATCTGGAGGCAAAGCCCCGGGCGCAGAGGCGGTTGGCTTGTAAAGGCTCTCAAGAACTTTTGACATGAAAACCAGACTGCAGCGGTTTTAGAGTACTCCCAGAAAGTCAGATGCATGATAATAGTTCTAAAAAAGTAGAGCTAGTCGAATATCGCGATACATTTTCGCTTTAGCTACAATCAAGCAAGATCATTATGTAAGCCACCTTCACAGGCACGCCAAGGCTCCATTATGGTAAATTTGGGGACAATTAAAAATCAAGTCCGGAAGACGCATCACACCATATCATAAATTAACGGCAATTAAAAGAAATCGTGCCAATGGTGTACTTTATACGGTGACACCAATCAATTAGCTCTCAATGGCCATCGACACAGCAGCGTGTACCGAATGTAGCAGCTGTGTGCGGCCGCCCGGCGGCGCCACCTGTCTCTTCGCCGTCCGTCACACCGGCAGCTGTTCAGCCAGTACCCACCTGAAGCTCCGAGACCCACTCGCAGTGCCAGTAACTCTTCTCGTGGTACTTGACAAAGAACTCGCGGAATCGGGGCGGCTTCTTCTTCGGGGAGGTGGAGGCGGGCGTCTCGCCGTCGGCCGGCTTTTCTTCTGCAGGTTCCTCCATCCACCTCCAGGTCAGGATCTTCTGCACCTTAGCCGACAGCGGCTCACACTAGAGGAGAGGCAGGGGGCGTCAACAGGCATAATTTACCTCTTCTCCTTCATCTCATGGCTGCGCAATAGTCCGAGCAGACCAACGCGGCCTTATCCTACCCCCCCCCTCTCTCCCTCCCCCCCAACTTTTTCAGTTAAAAAATGCACAAGGAGAGAACGCCAATGGAGCAACAGACAGTAACAGTAGAGCAACAAACTGTTCCGACAGAGCAGACGACCTCGTCAGAGCAGTCGGCTGAGCACCGTGTGAGGGTTCGGAGCAGAGGAGCCCACTGTCAGCTTACCGAGCAGTCGGCTGACCCCACCCCGTGTGAAGGTTCGGAGCAGAGGAGCCCACCGTCAGCTTACCGAGCAGCGGGGACAGCGCCAGTCTCCGTTGGGCACCTCCTTCAGAGGCGGATTCAGGCAGTGCGTGTGGTAGGCGGAGACACACATGTCACAACAGAGCAGCTCGCCGCCGTCCTTACAGTTCCTGCCGGCAGAGGAGAGCGCACAATGTCAGCCGCGGGGACATTGTACATATCACACTTAATACTTCACGTAAGTGGCACCCACCGTGAACGGCGTTTGATGCTTGAGCAATTGTGTTGATAGATACCGAGAAAGGATCATACGGACACAAACAGGGCTACAGAGACAGACACATACAAAGCAGTGAGTTCAACTTCTCACAAAGTGTCCCGGTGCCACCTGATGCAGCTACTCGTCACGCCCACCAGTCAGTCAGGTGCCATCCTATCACCAGGCGGTGCCGAGCGGCCGCGGCTCAGCTGCCTCCACCACAATCATCACCAGCGCCGAGATAGCACCAGCACCAGTCACCTCTCCCTCCCTCCTCCCCAGTCCAGCCCGCCACCTACCGGCAGAACTCCTGGTGCTCGTCGTCGGACTGTTTCTCGGGCCTCTCTGGCGGGCCATCCTTCTCGCAGGTGGGGCACATCCACTTGCCCTCCGGAGGCTCCTCCAGCTCGGGATCAAGGCACACCAGGTGGTACGCCTTGGGACACGTGTCGCACAGGATGATCTCGCCCCCCTGCTGACACACCTGCGGCACACAGAGAGAACACAGCGTCAGACAGAGGGCACAGCCCGCGGCGTCAGACACAGCTGGCAAACACAGCTGGCAGACACAGCTGGCAGACACAGCTGGCAGACACAGCTGGCAGACACAGCTGGCAGACACAGCTGGCAAACAGCTGGGCTCCGCTACAGCTCAAGCAGAAGCAAGCTGTTGAAAACCGCTGGCTCTCACGGCAAACACAAGAGCTCACTGTAGATGACAGATTCAAGCCTAACTGAGGTGACTGACTTGAAGAAAAAGGAGCACAGAATTGACATTTTCAGCAAAAACACTTTTAGCGATGAGCTTATCGACGACTGATCGCAAACTGGGATAATCTGCTCTTTTCTGTCTAGCCTGCTACCAACAACGATGATGATGATGATTTGGGTTTAAGGGCGCCTCAACTCAATGGTTATGTGGCGCCCATTTACCAACAACGAAGAAAGACATATCACGACTACAAATATAGCTCCCCTTAATCTATCCTCGCCCCTTCTCTACTCTATGTGGTGAGGACCTCACCACATAAATTACAATGACCCACAGCCGGGCCGTCGTACCTCGCAGAAGTCCTGGTGGTCTGTCTCGTACCCCTCCTCGTCTCTGCCGGGCTTCTTGGTCTTCTTCTTCTTCTTGTTGCCAATCTTCGTCTTGGCCTTGCGTCGAGGCACGTCGGCCTCATCCTCCTTGCTGACCTCCTCGGCTTCAGCCAACATCTGCTCGAACTCGGCGTCAGAGTCCTTGCCGCCGCCCTCATGATAGTCCTCATCCTCGTCCTGCCGACAAGACGCCCAGCCACCAGTCAGTCAAACGGCCACACACAGGCGACTGAACACTAACGAATACATCACTCCAGCCGCCTAACCGCAAGTCAGTCAAACGGTACACAAGCAGCGGAAGACTGACCAAACAAGCAACGACACCAGCCGTTCATCCACACCAATCAGTCGAAGGGTAACACGAACGGCGCCGCATTGACGAACACAGGGTTATCCTGCCCCGCAGCGTCCTACGGAACCAGGTTCCCCAGGACTGTCTAGACTGTCTGGTGGTGGATTTATCTTGAAGTACATCTACTGATACAAAGAGAAACAGAGACGAACCTCAGCTTTGAGTAAATAACACTGTAGAGGCATATGGATTCAAGACTCCACGCAAAACCATCTACAAAAGCTAACAGATATTCTGTGAACATATTATAACCCTATCAGATAAAATTAAACTCACAAATCACGAGAAATCAGAGGTCATTGCTTACCGATGACCCCTTCTTCCGCTTGCCCAGTTTGATTTTGAGCGTAGGCACGCTTCTTTTCTTGGACGAGCCGCCAGCCTTGGAGCGGCGAGATCGCTTCTTCTTGGCCGACTCTTCGTCGTCCTCGAATTCGTACTCATCGTCATCAGCCTGACCAGAAAAAGAAACAAACGTCACGCGAGCTCCAAGAGTATGAGCTTACATCGTCCACTAAATCGAGAAAGAGGACCAAATCAGGTACTGTAAGTGTAATACCAACCACCCAACCAACAGAGATAACACAGACAAGAATGATTACCTCACTCGGCTTCAGTTTTCGACCCCGATGAGATTGCGACTTGCAGACGGGTATGCAAGAACCCCATGCAACCTGCCAACACACGTGCAACCCTCCAACACACCAGTATATGCAGCCTTGCTAAATAACAGCCGACAAGACACGCAGAGCCCTACATCACCAAAATGTTACATATCAACCCACCAGACCTCCCCCCCCCCCCCCCCCCGACAGCCTCCCATCACGGCCAGCCTGTCCCCCTCCCCCGCGGTACTGACCGGATCAGCCTTCTTCTTGCTGGTGCGGCTGGAGCGGGCCGACGGGCGCACCACCTCCGGCGAGTCCTCGGGCTCGTCCAGCTCCTCGGGCTCCGACTCCTGCTCCGGTTCCGGCTCCTCCGCCTCCGCCTCCGCCTCCTCGGCCTCCTCCGGCTCCTCAGTCTCCTCGGTCGGCGAGGCCTCCTCCTCCTCCTCCTCCTCGGCCGGCTGTGAGGCCGTGAACTCGCGCCACTTGGCCGCCACCAGCATCATCAGCTTCGACATCGGCACCTGCCGGCATCACCTCAGCGTTCAGCGACCACAGATAAATATGAACATGGTGAGAAATATGAAATATGAACATAGTGAGAAATATGAACATAGTGAGAAATATGAAATATGAACATAGTGAGAAATATGAACATCGTGAGAAATATGAACATAGTGAGAAATATGAACATAGTGAGAAATATGAACATACATAGTGAGAAATATGAACATAGTGAGAAATATGAACATAGTGAGAAATATGAACATAGTGAGAAATATGAACTTAGTGAGAAATATGAACATAGTGAGAAATATGAACATAGTGAGAAATATGAACATAGTGAGAAATATGAACGGCAGAAGATGTTATCGGGTTCGACGTCGGCACACAGCGGCACCAGGTCAGCAGATAGCGACTACAGAGAGCAGAGAGGACCGGTATGGCCAGCTCAGGAGATAGCGACTACAGAGAGCAGAGAAGGACGCGGTATGGCACGCTCAGGAGATAGCGACTACAAGAGAGCAGAGAGGACCGGTATGGCCAGCTCAGCAGATAGCGACTAACAGAGAGGCAGAGAGGAGCGGTATGGCCAGCTCAGGAGATAGCGACTACAGAGAGCAGAGAGGACCGGTATGGCCAGCTCAGCAGATAGCGACTACAGAGAGCAGAGAGGACCGGTATGGCCAGCTCAGGAGATAGCGACTACAGAGAGGCAGAGAGGAGCGCGTATGGCCAGCTCAGGAGTAGCGACTACAGAGAAGCAGAGAGAAGCGGATATGGCCAGCTCAGGAGCTAGCGACTACAGAGAGCAGAGAGGACCGGTATGGCCAGCTCAGGAGATAGCGACTACAGAGAGCAGAAAGGACCGGTATGGCCAGCTCAGGAGCTAGCGACTACAGAGAGCAGAGAGGACCGGTATGGCCAGCTCAGGAGATAGCGACTACAGAGAGCAGAGAGGACCGGTATGGCGGCAGCTCAGGACGATAGCGACTACAGAGAGCCAGAGAGGACCGTATGGCCAGCTCAGGAGATAGCGACTACAGAGAGCAGAGAGGAGCGGTATGGCCAGCTCAGGAGCTAGCGACTACAGAGAACACAGAGGGAGGACCAGCAGGGGAAAGTAAAAAGACATGTGACTGGTTGGTGAAGAAGCTAGGTTAGTTGCTAGCCTCAGCATTACTGGGTGTCTTAGTCATAAAATGACTAGGTCCCCAGCCGTTGTTAAGCTAACTTTACACCATGGACCCTTCTAGTTCTATAACAATAACCATAACCCAATACTTGACAAATCTGCAAGCAATAACAATTATTAAACAATGGCTATACAATGTTACTGGTGCATTCTACCACAGTAACCCTCACAGTCAGAAGTATAACAGCAGACAGAGAGGCAGGCCAGCTGGTCTGCCTGGACACGTCTCCGCCTGGACACGTCGTACTAACCCTGGGGTTCTCCTTGGCGATGAGCGGCCGGATGTGCTGCTGGTACGCCTTGTACGTGGTCAGCGTCTGGTAGTCCTCCTCCGAGTACTCCAGCTCCACGTTAGTGAGTCCGAACGTCTCACACACCTGCCGGGACAGAGACGGTCAGCTCACACACCTGCCGGGACAGAGACGGTCAGCTCACACACCTGCCGGGACAGAGACGGTCAGCTCACACACCTGACGGGACAGAGACGGTCAGCTCACACACCTGCCGGGACAGAGACAGTCAGCTCACACACCTACCAAGAGAGAGTCAGTCACGTCACTGCCAAGACGCAGTCCGGCACCTCTCGCCCGACGGCTCACAACAGCCGCGGCTGTGTACAGACAGACAGACAGACAGACAGACAGACACAGACAGACAACAGGGGACGCATGTACAACGTAATGGTTGGGGGTCACTCATGAGCCAGGGCCCAGGTTACACTGAGGAAGGTCATCACTAGCCGGGACACAGACAGGATCACATGTAGATCAGACAGGTCACACATAGGTTACAAGAGGATCACAGGCAGGTCACAGACAGGTCACAGGCAGGTCAACAGGCATGTCACAGGCAGGTCAACAGGCATGTCAACAGGCAGGTCAACAGGCAGGTCAACAGGCAGGTCACACATAGGTTACACTTACAGGAGTATCGCAGACACAGAGGTCACCGACAGGTCACAAGTAGGTTACACTTACAGCCTACAGGAGGGTCACAGACAGGTCACAGATGGGCCACAGATGTTCACACCAGGCATCAGAGGTCAGTCACGGGGGGACGCAGACGCAGCGGCGATGCCGGAGTTTTACGACGATGCAAACAATGCCGGTCATTGGACTAACGATGATGCGGCGGCGGCCATTTATCGTCAGAGCCTCTGACGCCGACCCCAGCGGGGAACCGAATAAGAACCGAATAACCTCGCCAGATTCGAGCCCAGAGCCCATGGATTTCGAGCAGAGCGCTCTACCAACTGAGCCACTCCCGACACCCCAATGATCAGCTCACCTCCTCCGAGGTCGGCATGCTGTTCGTCTCTGTCGGCTGCTCCCGTGGCGGCTTGGCAGAGGCGGTCGGCCCGCGTGCCTTGCGGGACTTGGGTGTGTCGGCCGCCTCAGAGTCTCCTGCCTCAGAGCCTCCGCCTTCCTCACTCTCCTGAGGACAGACGGAGGCGGCCAGTGATACCAGCACAGCGGTGCAGTGTGGTACACAGTCTCAGACATACACAATCAGGAGAGGGGAAACACACATCGTGACATACGACAGAACTAAGAACGCCAGCTGCAGTCCAGCAATGCAACTAGATGATTCACTGTCATGTGTAACTGAGTCTTAGCTGAAGGACTACTGAATCAAAAAATGAAGATCACCAAGATCTACCCCTGTAGCTCTCAGTCAGGAGAGCACCGGGCTGCAGATTCGCCCGTTGTGGCAGGCCGGATTCGAGTCGTATCGGCGCTCGCTATGGCTGACTGGGATATCGCGCGGCCGCCAGTAGCGGTGGTGTTCAAAGTCACGTGGCCGGGCGGGTTAGCCCGGGCCGTGTGTGACATGGGATTGTACCTTGGCACGCACTGCTCCTAAACCAGACAATGCAAAATTGCTTAATTTGAACACCATACTTTAACGACACGAACGTTTCTGTGTGCAAATTCTAAGTCAAAATGACTGAAAGGTTGTGAAAAAATAAACTCCTAAAAGCCATGGCTACAATTGGGCGTTATACAATAGATCGGCCTTCCTATCCTTGTCGTTCCCCCAGTTGACAGAAGATCTCACTTTATTTGGTAGTGACAAACAGAACTTAGGTCAACTCAACATGAACAAGCTGGATAACATCGTATTATCACAGGGGGAACCAGTGTGCCCTTTACACATGAGCACTGGCCATTTCTGCAGACTGAATTATTTCACTCTTTCAATCTGTGACAGAACATACCTCACTATCCGCCTTCTTCCTCTTCTTCTTTTTCTTGCTCTTCTTGTCATCTCGGGCCTTTCTTTTCTTGCCCTTCTTCCGTTTCTTCCCGGCAGGTTCAAAGCTTTCCTCTTCTTCCTCCTGAAAAAGACAAACAATCGCAATGTTCAAGCCTCAATGCTTCAACATGCTGTAATTGTGCACTTGTTCACAAAAATAGGAATAATTGGATAGGAATGTACATGTGTGGCATGGACCAGCCATTAAGCATGTGAAGGGCTGGTGGTGCCAGTGCTCACTTTCTGCATAACAAAGGCAGTGCCAGCCACCCGTACCTGCAGTGTCTCTGAGTCGGCTGCTGCCGGCTCCCCCTCAGCTGCCTCCTCCTCCTCTTCGGGAGTATCACCATCTGAAATCACCACACAGCCCAGTCCCAGTCATTCTCTTATCTCAGTCTGCACCTATTCCTCCCCAGCTACCTCCTCTTCCTCAGGAGTATCACCATCTGAGAATGTGTTTATCTCATCAAGATGCATCAAATCATATGAATGGTGACCAGGTTAGGTCAACTTCAGAGATTGAATTCAGGTCAAGGTAGGTGAGATGTGTATGGGATAATATCTCAACAAGACAAACACAGTGGTGTCATTTGCATGTATCTGCCCTTATTCTATTTAGATTTAAGAGTTATTGACAAAGAAATACTGGTGACCTCAGGTGACCTCAGCTGACCTTGCAGAGGTCACTGACCAACAATAGCACCTGGGTCATCAAGAATGAGCTAAAATACCATAATTATGATTTAGGAGGGAATTTACCTGATCTAATGCATATTTTTTAATATGAAGCATTTTAATATTTTCCCAATAACTTATTATCAAAATTGACCAGTCAATGATACAAAAAATAACAGATTGAAAGTACTTAAGACCTTATGAAATCTGTAAGTTTCACATATTTCAGCCAAAAACTATGGCTTTGGCACAACCACAAACATTTTTGGAGGCAAGGTCACTTGCTGTGACCTAGCAACTTGACCTGAGATGACCAGAGGTCAAAACTTTCATACAATGTGGGTAACTGATGCCCAACCAGCTGTGACAAATTTGGTGGCGCTGAGCACTGCTGTTTTCCCGCTATACTCAAAAACTTTAGGAGGGTGTATAACATAAATACCCCAGGCATTGGTTATAACTTATAATCACCTGCAGGAAGACATTTATATCATGTCTTTTATTATGTTATTTGGTGGTGGTGCATTCTGGTTTTAGGGTGCCACAATGATGGTTATATGGTTCCCATAATATTGTTACTTTGATAGAAATAAGACAAAATCCCTGAAGTTCCATGCAGAGTGCACACTGCATGTCACAAATAATGTAGCCTGAATGAATGAAAACCAAATTGTATGTTGAAAAAATCCACAAAATAATAGGTACATAACAGCACTCAAGTTATGCACATAATTCATACTGTACACATTTTACAAGCACGTACCGCCTTGGTTTCCCGCCTTTACAGTCTACCCCTCCCCTCTGTGAACCCCCTCTCGGCGCGCGCCGGCCAGCGGCACCAGTGATGACGTCACGGCATCACCGGTCGGAGCTGAGGAGACGACCCCGGCACTCGGAAATTGGCTTGTGACACGACCCCGGGTGTTTCTAGATCAATACGCAATGCACTAATTTCGCATCAAGGTTCACAAACATGATAAAAAACAAT